>VZRO01001448.1:71812-95636 GCA_013397915.1 Daphoenositta chrysoptera | reverse complement strand
GGGGTCACACCTCGAGTGCTGTGTCCAGTTCTGGCCACCATCACTGCAGGACATTGAGGGGCTGGAGTGTGTCCAGAGAGGGGAACAGAGCTGGGGAAGGGGCTGGACAGTCACATGAGAGGAGTGGCTGAGGGATCTGGGGGGCTCAGAAGGAGAAAAGGAGGCTCCAGGGAGATCTTCTCATTCCCTGCAACTCCCTGAATGGGAGGGTGCAGCCAGGTGGGGGTCAGGATCTGCTCCCAGGCTGCCAGCAACAGGACAAGGGGAAACGGCCTCAGGCTGCACCAGGGAAGGTTCAGGTTGGATTATCAGGGAAAACCTTTTCTCTGAAAGCGNGTGTCCAGAGAGGGGAACAGAGCTGGGGAAGGGGCTGGACAGTCACATGAGAGGAGTGGCTGAGGGATCTGGGGGGCTCAGAAGGAGAAAAGGAGGCTCCGGGGGGATCTTCTCACTCCCTGCAACTCCCTGAATGGGAGGGTGCAGCCAGGTGGGGGTCAGGATCTGCTCCCAGGCTGCCAGCAACAGGACAAGGGGAAACGGCCTCAGGCTGCACCAGGGAAGGTTCAGGTTGGATTATCAGGGAAAACCTTTTCTCTGAAAGCGTTGTCAGGCATTGGAATGAGCTGCCTAGGGAGGTCATGGAGTGATGATCCCTGGCAGTGCTCGAGAAACTGCTGGGTGTGGCACTCGGTGCACTGGTCTGGTTGTCAGGGTGGGGATCAGTCACAGTTTGGATTCAGTCCTGTAGGTCTTTTCCAGCCTAGCGATTCTGTGATAATCCGTGTGCCTCACTTCTTCACATGATGGCAGCATGTCCTACCTGCTGCAAAGTACTGAAGCTTTCAGAGGTATTTGGAGGACTGAATCACAGTGACATGCGAGGAAGAGCCAAGCACCATGAGTGGACAGATCAGACCAAATGAACCCTGCACTAAATTTCACATTCATAAGCTTATTTGGGTTTTTCATGCCTTGATTAGGCTTAATTGAGGCTGCACCAATTTCAAGATAATCACTCCAGAGAAAAATTAAGACAAAAAAGCCCAGCTACCTGGACTTCATTACTGCATCTCCCAAGATATTTTTCTCATCTTGACTGCAGTAATCTACCAGCTTTCCAGTAGATGAGCTGGCAGAGGTCCACTGCTAACAGGATCTTCAGCGGGAAGAGCAGAGTGGTCTCTTGAACTTCTTGTGATTGTTCAGATCCTTTGAGTATTGAGGCTTTTGGGTGGCTTTACTCCACCCCCCTGTGTCAGTAACTGGAAAGCAAGACCAAACTCTTCAATGTATTTGCCAGTTTTACAAATAGCTTGTTCTAATCAGCAGAATATAATGATCAGAGAAATATGTTTATACCTTGAAGGGCCAGTAAAAAGTCAGTAGCAGTGGAGGTTGCTCAGGCTGGTAAGGTTCAGCTGGAACCAAGGTATGTTCTAGGGTGATCTTTAGGAAGGGAACTGAGTCAATGATGAAATCTTGGTGTGCTCTGTGCAGCCATTCAAACTCGGCTGCCACCACACAAAGGGCCTCTCCCCCATGGGCTCTGACACTGGTAATGAGCAGGGTGTGCTGTTGCAGTGTTTAACTGAGTGCCTGGTAAATGCAGATGGTGAGAGCTGACTCTGTGTGGGCTTGTGCTCACTGTGTGTGCCCTGCTGCTTACCTTTGGTCCTGAGTCGTTCTTTTCATTGCAGCTAACATTGAAGTGTGTTAGAGTAATGGTGTAACCAGCTGGTTCCTTAAAACACTCTAATGGAAGAGTTCAAAACAGTCTTGAAACTGAAATGATACTGAGATACCCACCAGTCCCATTGGATAAAGCAGTTGCCCTGCCAAATTCTCACTGAAGTGATTAATAAATCTGATCATCAATAAAGAACATAAGGTGATGTCATGGGTCTGAAGACCACAGGCCTCTTGTAAGTGGTGCCACGAGTAGAGTGAAGGAACAAGAGACATTGATTCAGATGACATGAGTCTTACTAACATTGTTTCATTTGAATTTTCCCAAATAGGGTCAAGACTGCAGTGTGCCCATTAATTCCTGCATTCAAAATCCATGTCAGAATGGAGGGACCTGCCACCTCACCGAGGCAAACAAAGATGGATTCAGGTAGTAGCACAAAGTTCATTTAAAATGAGATGATAAAATTTAATGTGTTTCTGCTTTGCATTAATGAACTGTAATGGCTACTTTATAGAAACTGCTGCTTGTGACACTTCTATTTGCCCTACAGAACTATTGCTTTGGTTTCATTGGTGTGACATATTGTTTTCCATGAAACAGGCCTCCTTATTTCCTCATAATGGAATATACATTTAAGAGCTTTTGAGCGGTCTCTATGATCTGCATTGTGTTATCTGTATCCTAATTTTCCTTGGGGCATTTCAGTCTCACATCTAAGCTGTTTTTGTGTTTGTAAAGTGAGCATCTGTTGCTTGACAACCAGATCCAAAATGTTTTCATACTGAAGAATCTTGCAGACAAACAGGCTTTAAAGAAACAATTAAAAAGCACGGGGAGATTGCCACATCTTAAGCATTGCGCCTGCAAGAGAATAATCTCTGCAGCTGGATATTGTGGATTTCGGTTTGCCCATACAACAAAGATGTAGCATAGGTGCGGATAGTCCAAGAGAAGTCCAGAAATTTTAATGAGATTGCTAGGAGATCTGCGCTGCTGCAGGCACTACTTCACAGCTAAGAAAATACAAGTTTGAGGCTTTGGTCACTGGTTGTCATTCAAGTTGATAAAAAGTTTCTTTTTAGAAAAGAGCTGCTGGAATTTTCATAGATTTGCTCCTCTGTATTTATGCTGTTTCTTGCAAAATCAGAAGCAGTAAACAGAAGAAATGCCCCAGCACATCTCTCTGTGCCTGCCCATGCCCAAGAATTCCCTGCTCCCAGAAGCAGATGCAGCACATCACAGGACACAGGACACTGGTGGTAGCACAGTGGGAAAGCACAGGTTGATGGGGATGAAGAGACACTGTCAGACTCCATAATGAACAGCAACTGGAGGTTTTCCAGTGTGGAGAACAGGAGCAAACATGGCCCCATCTCCATGAGGGGCAGTTCAGGGCTCAGCTCAAACACCTGGGACGGCCCCTGAGCAGAGCAGAGGAGTCTCCAGAGTCGAGTGGTCCAAGTGGTCTCTCTGCTTGACAGACTCCATAGATTGTGGTAAAACCACTTCTCTGATCTGATCTACCTCCTCTTCACTCAGATTTTAGCAGGCCCAGCAATTTTTGGAGTAAAAGTTCAGGTTCACTTTCTTCTTGAAAGAGTTAATGGTCTGATGGTCTTCAGTTCACTTTCCTTTCTGGTCACTCACATACATAGCTTTTTCCAGCTTGTGCCAAAACAAAACCGTACCTATTAGAATATCTGGAGTTTGTCACTCAGTACCCATTTTCCAAAATTATAGCTGATACTAAAAATGCAGTAGTAAAACATTTTATAATATCCATAATATTAGAATGAGTGCCTTCAGCATATATTTTGGAATGGGTTTTTCTTTAGCATTTTTGTTTTGTTCTATGGTAGAAGATAAAAAGTTTTGAATGACCTGAATTGAGAGCTACTTCTGAATTTCTCTCATGAATTGGATGAATTTTACAATTTCACAGGCTTTGCTTCAGTTCCAAATGAGCATTGTTTTTGAGATCCTTTATAAAACTGCAGGGGTGGTTTTGTTGCTGAACAACATTCGAGGCTTTTTAGGGAAGGATTCTGCTTTTATAGTTATTTATATAGTTTCAGTTGGTCTAATAAAAGACACATAAAACCATATCTCATCAAAATCCTGCTGCATAAAATTGGATGTTCAGCATATTCATTGCTCCATTTTCTCCTTGTATTGAATTCAGTCAGTCCACAGCCTCTGTGGCTCTGCAGGACTGTGGAGCCTTAGCATGGCATAGGCAGATGTGGTGTGGAGATGGAACAGTCAGTGACAAGGACGATACAGAAACATTTTGAGATTGAATTTGGTTGGTTGGCTTGGGGTTTTTTGGTGGGAAATCTCTCCAGTGGATGGCAGCAGTCAGAGCTATGTGCATATAAATTGTGTTCACCAGGATGGGAAAACACTGCCCTGCATTAAGTGCTGTGAGGAAGCGGATGTCAAAAACATTTTCATGAGAGGCCTCCTTGGATTTTTTTTGTTGTGTGGCCTGTAAAAGAAATTATATCTTCTGTATATGCTCTTCCCTAGGGAAATATATTCATATGCAAGCCCTGCTGCCAAACTTGTCAAATCTTTACTCTTGTAAAAAGGAAACTTAAGCCAAAGCTCTCTCCCTATGAAATGCCAAGCTGTTTAACTCTCAAGTTTCTGTGGCCTTAGACAAGAAAATTACCATTTGAAATAATGCAAAGGTGGTGATGCTCCCCCCAAAGACAGGAAACTCTCAGTTATGGCTGAGATTCCAGCCCGACGCCCCCGCTGTGCCCGGTGCCCACAAGGGCTCTCAGCAGCAGGGCCTGAGCACTCGGGTCTGCTGGAATAGCAGATCCTGGTGGGACAGCCAAGGGCAAAGGTTCATCTGGAGTTACTCCATCCTCTTTTACCCTTGCACTTTTTCAGTCCTCAGTAATTTTGATATTCTCTTCCTTCAAGTAGAGGCGACCTCTTGAAGAGTAGATAAGTGACACCGTGTGGCTCAGAGGACTGGAAACATGAAGTTCTTCCTCCCTTTGCATTGTTCTAATCTAATCTGTGTCTGCCTTGACAAAAGGTTGCCAAAAACGTCGCTTATTGAGACTGCTAAAAGGGATGGCCAGTGAGACATGTCCTGGTGGTTTAGCATTCCTGGAAGGGAGGCTTTGGCAGGAGCAGAGCTGTCAGCTCTGCTGCAGTTACCCACAGGCAGCAGCTGATCCCCGATAACCTGCGGTGCTGGGAAACAAAGGCTCGGGGTTATTTTAACTTTTCTCCATATAAAACTCCCTCCATTTCCCAGATTGGGTTTTTTTAGCATTTTCCACAAACTGTAAGTGCCCTCATAAATGTAAAATCCTGGAACTGATTAACTGCCTAGCATTAATTCTGCCTAGTTCAAGGAAAAACATTGCACTTCCAGACTTACAGACTACCCCATTGGGATCTAGATGTAAAAGGCTTCTTTACCATGAAATCGTAATATTCCTGAAAGAATTTACTATCTCTATTTAAAAGCTGATTTTTTTTTTTAACTTGACACACTGTATGAATATCTCTATTAATAAACAGATGCTAAAGTGTTTCATTAGAGTTTATTACATAAATCTAAACTTTAAAAATTGTCAGCTTAAAAAAAAACCGTACAAAGTCCTTCAGATCCAAAAGTTTACCCCAAAATGTTGCCATTAAGCTTTGTGTTCCGTTGCAACTTCATGGGGATAATGGGATGTTATTGAATTCTTTATAGGAAAACACAACACCAATCCCTAAACGGGAGGAATAGGGAATTTGGACCTCTATTAGAACACAGCTACTTAGGAAACAGTTGTTTCCTGCATGGCTCCATTGTTTCCAACATCCACATGAAATGCTGTCTCACACTGAGTCACTGCAAAGTTTTCATCATTGTCTCTGGAATTCATTTTCTCCCTCGGTCAGCTGGAACCCAAGTTTGATGACCTTCCAGTCACTCAGCAGACTTCATTTTTCTTCTAAACTTTTTCTGGGAGAATACATACAAACAGTCCCAAACTGCAACTCTTTCAACATGTGGTTCAATCCAGGTCCCAAGTTGTATGTTTTATCTTTTAATTTCAGGCCTCATATCTGGCACATTTGAATGCAAATCAAAATAAAGAATCATACGTAAACAATAATGTAAAGACTCCCTATACTACATAAGGACCAGTAGCCAAATGTCATCCATTATTCTGACATTTCCCTGAGTATGGAATCTGTCCTAATACTGAGCAATTTATGTTAACAATCCCAAATGAATCGTTACTAATGGTAACTCCACTGTGAACCATTACTGTGATAGTATTTAATAATGTCATTTTTAATTGCACACATCCAAGCTGTCCCAATCCTTTTGTGGAAGGAAAATGGTGTTACATTCACATTAAAAAATCACCAGTACAAAGCCACTCTTGTTGCTTTTCTTTAAATGGAGAGAAAAATTTCTGTTCCCAAACTGAGACCTTGTCTTCCAAGTTGCAGCCTGGAGCATATTTTTATGACCGAGTTAGAAACCCCTGAAAATAGGGTTTTGTAATCAAAAAGCAATGATGAATGTATCACTGTATTTAATTAGATATCTTTAACCCCCTCCCTGACACTTGCATTGCCACAAAAGATGGTGTGCCAGCTCTTCTTTCCTCTCCGCCTCCTGTGATCCTCTGGCTCTGGGTCAGCAAGAGGACATGTTTTATTAGCAATAATGAGCTTGAGGCAGGAAAAGAAAATATTCCTTATTGATTTATTGTGTCCTAAATTGGATTTATTTGAGCAGCTTGGTTTTGGTTATTCATGGTGAAGGTTTTCTAACTCTCATGACCTATGGATGGTCCCTGCAGAATGAAGATGACTCTGAATGTGACCAGTGTCTCTCTTGTGTACCCATTTGGAAGATCTTAGTGTTCTGGTGGCTCAAGACACATTCCCTTCCCATTTTTTCTCCTCTTTATTACTCATTTCTGAGACTGTCATGAAGAATCTAACCTAATGCTCGGGATCCAGCCTGGAACTACTGAGGGTGGATGCAGAGCTCTGTGCCATCCCTCCCTTGGGAGGCCTTGCACTCTGCTCAGGCTGTGGCACACAGAGGAAGGGAAGGAAAAGTCCTGCAGCTTTCCTCACAGATTCTGAAGAGCTCCTTTTCCTCCAGGGCTTTCCCCATCTGCACCCCATGACACCTACACAAAGCAGGGTAACCACTTCACGTCCGCCTTGTCCGTCGGAGCTGAAAACAGCACCCTGCAGCTATGTCTGCCTTGGAAATCCTCCTGGTTTCCAAAAGCAGTGGATGGCAATTAGTGTGACTGCTGTAGTGCTTTCTGGTTTTCATCCTCATCAATCAGTAGTGCTTTTTATTTGTTCAGTTCCTTTTTTGCCACCAGAGCCTGCATAAGAAAGGAAATGAACAGCTGAGTGAGTGTGTAATTTGGACTGGACTCGAAACAACCCTTTCTGTGACTACTGAACAGCAATGCTGGCACTTCAAAACTGACACTTCAAATATCATTGCTGGCTTCTCAGAAGCCATTGATATTACTGGAGCACTTAACTCATGTTTTTAGACTCTCTTTTAGGAAACTCTGGCCTCCACCTCTTCATCACTTACAGATAGTTTAAAATATAAAGGTTCTGTTTGTAACTGTAGCTTCTAGATCTAGAGAGGAAATGGAAACTGAAAAAAATCAAGCCATTCTTCAACCATTTAGTTTGTAACCCTCCCTCTAGGGACCATACATCACCCTCTTGTGAGATAAAATGTCTAGTGCAATTATTCTTCACTAGTGTCCACATCCTCACAGAACCATTACTAGCTCTGCCATGGTCTGTGTTTTAGTTGAATTATCTGGGCATCATCAGCCCTTCTCCAAGTAGATGTTGGGGGAGCTGCAGACGTACTGAAATCTTACAGCACTTGTAAAAGCAATCATTCCCAAACATTTCTTGTTTGGACAAGTGACAAAGTAGTAACGAGAAGAAAATGCTCATGTCTGTAAACTCAACTCAAGCTGCTGTTCTTTGAAGAGACCAAGGTATCTGAGAGCTGCCAAAGTTGTCCTGTGATTGTGCAGTTCTGAGCAGGCAAATGTCCACATTCTCACAAAAACATTAACAGAGAAGCCAAGGATTTGAATTTTGTGATGAATGTTTACTCTCCTGCCCAGAGCTGCTTACTTCAGCTAAGGGCCAGAGTTATCAATAAAGCAAGCAAAGGGAGCATGGCAGAGGCTGGCTCCTGAGATGATTTTTTCTCATGTAAATAATTACCTGACCCCAAGAACCATCAGACTGCATCCTTCACCAAATACATGGGGTTAAATTGTTCTGTGCCTCGCAGCAGCAGTGAATTTGGCTCCAACTGACTTTTACATGTTTTAATTTCAGTTTTATACCTCAAACCCCTTGTCCCTTTAGATCCATGCTAACGTGTTGTTTTTGTTTTTTTTTTCCCAAAGCTGTTCTTGTCTTCTTGGGTATGAGGGGGAGAGGTGTGAAATAAACCCAGATGACTGTGAAGATAATGACTGTGAGAATAACTCTACATGTGTGGATGGGATCAACAACTACGTGTGTCTCTGCCCTCCTAATTACACAGGTAAGAAAAGGCCACAACCAGAGAACAGGAATCCATCAGAAGTGCCTGAAGGGAAGGGTCCAAATTCATGTTTGCTTTGTGCATGAGCATATAATTAACTGAAAATCTAGTCCCATTTTAAACAACCTGAATCTCTTCCTGGAAAAATGTTAATTCTACTAATATTGCAATACGTGTGCTCACAAACATAGCCACTTTTCTGAGTCAAGATACTGATGCCTCATTGTAAAATACATTAAAAAACAGTATTTGAGGGATGAGAGAAATCTCTACTTCAGAGTGCACGTTCTCAGTACTGAGCTGAGCCTGATATATACACCTGTCCTGAATCTTGGAATATCTACCTGTCCTGAATCTTGGAAAAGCTTGGCTTTGGGGGCATGGCTTTCACCTGAGAGATCTGCATGTGTTAAATACAATGAGCCTGAGGATGTGCTGCTAAATTCTTGTCTTCAGTGTGACCAGGTCAGGGAGCAGGGTCAGCTGCTGACTCCATGCTCACAGGGGTTGGTGATGGAGTTAGAAATGGGATCTGTGTCTCCAGCACCCATCCTGCATTGCAGATAAATTCCTTCCTAAACCTTCTGCGAGAGCAGAGACTCTGCTAAGTGGAATCTAAGAATGGTTTTCCTCGAGCCATTCTGGAACATTCTGTGCACTCACTCACATGGTGTGAGCCCAGCCCTCCTGGCTCAGCACGGAGGGTCAGGAAACACCTGCAAGAGCTCCTGCTCCAGCCTTTGAAATGGGGTTATTACCTTCTGAGCATGGAGAAGCAATGAAGGGCTTCTTGTACACTGGAATATATTACATGTCAGGAGATTTAATGAGGATCAAGCTCGAGTGGCTGAGTAAGGCAGGAGGAAAGCTTCTAGAATTTCCAAACTCTTAAAATACTTTTGTGGCTGATACAACGGAGGCCCATGTAAATCTTCAGCTGAGAAAAGCCTTGTGACTCGAATGTACATTTATTGGGTCTCTAAAATGATATTTCTGCCAAAACCTAAAAAACTTCAGCTTAGCAGAGTAAAGGGTTTTGCTTGTAGGATGTTGAGCCCATTGTGCTTACTTGTGCACTATTTATGTCAGCTGCTCTTGGGTGGTTTCTAACAGAGCTCAGTGCAAGGAGGCAAAGTTTTACATTTACAACAGGAAATGGATTTGCCCAGCCAAGAGAAGACATATCCAGTACGGAACTGAATCCAGCATATATGCAAATGCACTTTCCTTTCCACAGGATTATTGCAGATTTTTTTTTTTTTTCCCCAGATAATAAAGGTAGAAAATAACTAGATTGGGATTTCTTCTCAAATGGCCAGCTGGGTGAGGGCCAGAGAACTCATGTAATACTTTAGAATCAGTTTTGCAATATTTTTAATCAACTTCCTGTGGGTTTTGTTTTGTCGATTTTTGGCTTTGTTTTTTTTTACCTGAATGTTGTCTGTGCTGTGCCTGTGCTGATTAGCAGGAGTTTGTGGAATAGCAGACCTCAGTGTTGCCATGTGGGTATACACAACCACACAATAAGCATTTCCTACCATAGTGCAGGCAATAGGTTTGATTGCAATTGAAACAAAATGAATTTTTGAAGAAAAGAAGGAAATACTTTCAGAAAATATAATATGGATCATAAGTGAAAAAGGTTGCAAAAATAAGGGTGTTGCTTAAATTAGAGGGTTCCAATAGTTCTTGTTGCTTAAAATAGGAAGAGTTCAGTGAACTGTGATACCAGACTTGCCTTAACCTGGTTTACCTCCATTTTGGATCAAACCTGATCAGTCACCTGGAAGGACTGACTGCAGGGCAGCTGGCTGGGCTGAAATGTCCCCCAGAGCTACCCCTGGCCGTGGAGCAGGAGGACAGGGAGCAGCATAAAAGGGCTGGAAGAATTGAAGCCATCAGCCAAACGAAAGTACACACAAGCCAAGAAAACCTGAGAAATGGTTTTGAGGGTCCTTAAGAATTGAATCCAAACACAAGAAATGGGGCATCATGTGAAGTTGCTCGATTGACTGAACAGCAGTGGAGGAAATGCCATGGAAGCACAGAGGCAGGTCATGAAAACACACCCTGAAATGGTTTGTGTGTCTGAGCTGGAAAGAGAGGGATCTGCTGACCAAAGAGTTTGACTGAAGTCTCCTGTGGCATCCAGGGCGTTTCTATGTATATTCTCTTTAGATAAATCTTTTTGTACTGAAGGAATATCTGAAACTACTATGGCAGTATCTATCAAAACCAAAAAAACCCGTAGGTGCAGATGAGTTCAGTATTGCATATTGTATGCTGGGAGCAGCAAAGGCCAAGAGTTCAGAGAGAAAGCAGTTCACTGCAGGGATCAGGAATGCTTATTGCTGTGCTCAGAGCTGTGCACTGAGGTACCTGCCCCTGGCTGCTGCTGACTCTGCTGAATGCTGTGTTATCAAACTGCAAGTGCTCCAGCGTTGCCAAGTGTATGGATTTGATCCACATGTGGATGAGCAAAGAATGGAGCAGGGGTACTGGCCAGGGAAGCAGTTTTCCTGTGAAGTAGTCTGGGGAACAGTGAGCTCTCAATGCCTGGAAGGGCACAAACATCCATAGCCATGGTGTATCTAGCAGGACAGAAATGCAGGTGATGTCTCTTTATGTTGTACCCAAATATTATCCTTAGTTCTGTTGATAACAAGTAGTGGGCAGACAGAGCAAGCTTATTTTTTGCTTTTTTTCCTCACCAACGCTTGTATGGAAAATAGAAATTTCTTTGAAAGGTTGACTGGCTGGGCTTTGTGGCTGAACAAATCCAGACCATCCATTTTTATCAGTGTAATTATGCAAGAGTGGTTGGTTCTAGGTGCAAATGGGATTTCTCAGCTGTAGTTAACCCCCACGTTCAGTCAGGAGTGGTGTGTCTTGCACTGGAGCTGTTTCTGCTCGGGTAGCCTGGGATGTTTGCAGTAACCTGGGCTTAGAGGTGCCCAGCTCAGTTACTGCAGATTCCTGCTTTTCTCCCCTGCCAAGCAGGGAGCCTGAACCCCTCATCCCTCCTGTGCTCTTGGATGCCATAACGCTGGTAACACTGCAGTGGTATTTCAGTAAACCCTGCATGTACAGAACAAATGCATGCTGTAATACAAAAAACAGTCTAAATGCAGGGAAGAAGATCCAAGAGCATGTATGTGTGTTGTTCTATAAGAAACAGTTGGGGTACCCCTTGGCTCAGTTGAGTAATGGTTAAATCATGATAGTAAATCTTATGTTCCTAAATGAAATACAAATTAAAAATGAATGTGTTGAAAATTTTGACTATTGACAGAGTCACAGTATCCAGGCTTTGGTTTTTTCCATACCTTAGTGTTTTCCTGCTCTATCTGCTGTCTGCCTGGTTTTACTTGTTATAGCCTTTTTAGGGAACAATATCCCAAATTATGATGCATGAATTTTGCTTTCATTGGTTGGAAAAATGAAGGCCAAAAATCTTTCTTCAATTAATAAGATTTTGCAGTGTTTTCTTTTAAAATTCTTTGACAGTCTTTCCCCCTACTCAGAGTAGATGAAAAATGGCCAATTTGTTAAGTGACTGCTGAGGAAGGAATTTCCCACACTCCAGCCCCATTTCACTTTCATTTAAAAAAAGAAAAAACCCACACCAAAAAGCAGCCCACGCTCACACAATAACCTCCTTCCTAGTTCTTTTCCATCTATTAACTTTGAAACAATGTGGAATTACAAATGGATTCCATGAAGTAGTAAATGCAAGTTAAAAAGACAAAACTGAGAGGAGTGGAGGCAGGCAGCTGAATGCCATAAAAAAGCTTCAAGCCCGTACCCACCATCACCAGGTTTCCTCACCATTCTTAAAGTCAATATTTTCAATATTTGTTGCCTGCATTTAAATAAGCAAACCAACCCTCATGCTGCGTAGCAGAGTCCTGATGGCTTTAATTGTCTGCTGATGTCTTATTTTTCCTCTGCCCAACTGGTTATTTTAATCCTGAAGTTAAATTATAAACATGTAATTTCTCCAGGACAATCATGTACCCAAATGCATCCAGCTCTGAGCAGTCTGGGGCTGGTTTACGACCTGCTTGGACCTTTGGTGGTTTACAGCTCCTCCTTACAGTTTTGTAGGCTCTCCTCCCCTTCAAAAAGAAACGTTCATAGGGACATCAAAAGAGAAAGATATGAATTAGATCAGCCACCCTGGTTCTTGTCCTTTTTGTATTTTTCTAATCTCTGCCTTTTTGGCTTTAGCATGGCCTGTCTCCAGCTATTGATACAAACATTGTGTTTTCTCTCTAGCTTTGTGGTGTAGGAATGTAGGGCAAAATTCAGAGAGCTTTTCCCTTAGATTCCTTTTTCCTGTTCACTACTGTTCCAGACCTCCTTCAGACCATCACTGCTTTGGTCACAGTCCTAGATTCAAACACAGAATCTCATCCCTCCAAAGAGATCCTGTCCTCAGCCTCACTGCCCTCTGTACTTCCACATGAGGAGGGGTCCAAACATAAATAGAGGAACAAATGGGCAGCACCAAACACGTCCTGGGTGCTTTGAATGCTTTTGTGCTTTGCCTGCTAGTTTATTTCAGTTTGTTGTTTGCTGTGACTTTTCTTCCTCCTGCCTGATTTTAGCAGAAGCAGAAATATGTATCACATATACACCAAGAAAAACCAAGCAGGAAATATATTCCTATTTGCCAAGGATCCTAAAAAGCCTCAACAATACCCACACCTCTTTGTTCTGAAACCTAAAAAAAATAATTAGTGGCTTCCACTACTGAAAATAGGTCTTTACTAAAATACACAGTAACCCATGGCAGAGAGAGGGAGGGAGCAAGTGTTTTAAAATAGTTTCCTTCCCTGGGAAAAAGCTGCAAGCAGTTTGTATCACTGAAAAAAAAAATCTCTCTAAAAATAAATAACAATAAAAAAAATCTAGGAACTATTTCTGGTTTGATATGTTTGGAAGAAAAGGCTAAGATTTGTTTTACCTTAGGGGACCTTGTGGTGTCCTGTGGTAGATGGTATCTGAGAATTTTGCAGCTCTGCTACTTTTAGAGCCCAATTCCCTGTTAGTGATTTTGGACCCTTTTCCTGGAGTGTCCCGTGGTGGGAACTCTGTCTGGCCAAAGCCAAGCACCCACTGCAGCCAGGCAGCTCCAGAGACAGCAGCTGTGTGGCTGTCACTCTGTGCTGGGGCCCTGCCATCGCTGACTGCTGTGACACTGCTGTGACACTGATGTGACACCGATGTGGCACCAGTGACCCCTGCACGGGCTGAGGTGGATCATGGCACTGAAGCTGCTTTTTCCCCCCAAGTTTTTGCTACAGGAACCAGGAAGTTTGAGGGAGCGTGGTTCAGCCTTGTGGTTCCACAGGGATCTGGACTGCCTAATAAATGCTGAAGGCTTAAACAAGTACTTAACTATCAACTTCTTTTAAATTTTGGAACTTCAGCCATAAATTCCTCAAGACAGAGAAAATTGTGGTCAGAGTTTGGTGTGTTTTCTTCCTTTTATTTGAAGGAGTTCTGCCTTACATGGAAGTTTCTCAGTTTTAGTTACTTGGCAAATGTGAAGTGTACTTACTTTCTGTGTGAAACATAAAAAAGCACCCACATTTCCCAGTTGTGTAACTAGGAATGAGAAGTGCTGGAAGACCTGGAAGGTTTGGGCTTTGTTCAAGAGCCTAAGCCCATTTCCAGCCCTGTTTCATTAAGAGAGAACCACATGTCTTTGCTATCAGATTGGACTCTTATCTGATCATCCTGGGAGGAAATAGCACAGCAGCTGGCAGTGCTGCAGCCTGTCTTCAGCCTCAGTGTGGGTGTCCTGCTATGCTGGAGTGCTCAGCTCCAGGATCTCCTCTGGTCAAATTCCCATCTGTAAAATGTAAAGTGTCATGTTTGTGGAATAAGATATACCAGAGAATTTCTCCGTGTCCATCAGGACACAGCACGTCTGTAAAAAAATGGAATGTCAGCTACTGCTGTCCTTTAGGATGAGCAGAGTGAATCCATCCTCAAATGGGATGTACGAGTTGTTAAATCCAGCCTGTCAAGAGACACAGTGGGAAACAGGCAAATCAGGCTGCTCCTGAAGAACTGTGTGCCATGGAAGGGATCCTGAAATCAGCTTCTCCTGAAGAACTGTGTGCCATGGAAGGGATCCTGAAATCAGCTTCTCCTGAAGAACTGTGTTCCATGGAAGGGACCCACGCTGGAGCAGTTCTTGAAGAGCTGCAGCCTGAGAGAAGGACCCACGCTGGAGCAGTCCATGAAGGATTGTATCCTGTGAAGTTCTGGAGCAGGGAACAGGGTGAGGAGAAAGGAGGACAAAGCATTTTTAACAGGCTCCAGCCCCATTCCCCACTCCCTGCTCAGACCAGCAGGAATCCACAGCGTGTCCAGTGTCCCCTCTGCCAGCCCAGGAAGGACATCTCAGATAACGTGAGGCATCTCAGGTGTGACTGGCTGCACTAGATTATGTCGATAACTGAACTGATCCCTAACAGATTCCAGACAAATTGGAAGACATCTATATAAATAAATACAGCTCACAAATGTAGGGTGTCCAGCAAAATGAGGATCTTTTCCAGACACAGTGGTTCTCACGAATAATGCTTTAGGCAGGTCACCACCTTGTAGGGCACTGGAAATTGTCTGGTTCAGTTAATGTTTCACACACTGTGTTGTGTGGCATTTGGGATGTTGAATATGGTTTTTCATACTTCAGCAGTGCACAGAACACATTTCTTCTTCAGCATTCTGAAACAGTGAAAGGATCATTATTTCCCAGATCTGGTTTTACCCATTCTCCCTTTGTTTAACCTAAGGTTAGAGATAATTGCTCCTTGAATCTGAAAAACAAGCCACTGTGGGAATCCCAGTGTGGAATCGAACTTAAGGGTTTCCACTTAACAGGTCAAAACCTGGTAAGTGAAAACTTGGAAGTTTTTGACAATTAAGACAGGATAAAAAACATAAAGTAACTCTTTGCCTACTAAGTATTGTGGGCAGTGTTTGTCAAGCAAGAGCAAATTTCAGTGATCATGCAGAAATTCACTCTGCACAGTGCATTTCACGTAATTTCTTCTATGTTTTTGTATCTAACATGGTAGCATTTGCTGCTGAGGGATTTTCACTGAGTTTCTCATTTATTCATTGCAAGTTGAAATAGTTTGGAAGTAAAAAATTCATTTATTTTCTTAGATGAGCCTCAAATCATTTTCATCAAACATCAACAACATTCCTTACTGAATTACTTCCTTGGAGGAACACCCTGTCTGTTCCACCCAGCCATTTTTAGGTTCAGTGTTCTGAAACTTCCAATTGGCACTGACTTCTTTTTAATGACTGAAAGGAGAGATGGGGAAAACAAAACACAGAAAACATTTCTTCCGATACAAGTTATTAGATATAAAATGAGTAATGTCTTACGAGAAAAACAGCACCGTGTTTTTTATTAGCAGCAAAGAGATGAGTTCCATTCGGAGTTACCTGGCAGAGCTCAGAGTGTTGCAACTCACTATTTCACCACGCACCCTGTGCAGCCTGGAAAGATTTCCTCTGTGGATACAGGCCAGGCTTTCTCCATCCTTTCTCCACCATAAGCACGTTCCTTTTCTCCAGTAATATTGTGAAATTCTTAGCATATTTACTGCCGGTCTTGCAGGCCCTACTAAAGCTTCTCTAGCATTAAGGACAGGAGTATTTTCTATGTTGTTTTGTCAGTATATTACAACAAAGTATCACCCAACTGACACATGGAACAAAAGAAAAATCGTTGAGCTCATTGGTTGCAAATTGGTGCTCTACATTGTCTTTTCAGAAGTGCAGTTTCACTTACAGATAAATAAGTAAAATACTTTTACTGCATCCAGTTTCTCTTTTACTGATTAGGGAAGAATAGTGTAAGTTGGATCCTGGTTTTAAAAGTCTAATGGGGCATGAAATAAATAGCTCTCATGACAGCACAGAACGGAAAAAAGATAGATGATTATTAAACTGTGTGTAAAAGTCATCTTTATTGCCCTATTGTTGTTTTGGCTTCGTTCTGAGATGTGGGGAAGGCTGCAGAAAAGCCTTCCCCAAGCGTGTTTCTTGGCAGCTCTTCATAAGCAGTGAGCCCTGTGGAAAGCACCATGAAATTCATGATTCTGTTGAAAATTAAGACCAGGAAAATGTTGCCAAAAAAGAAAAAATTTGCTGTTTTTTTAAGACAATGCTGGTGAAGGGGACCAGGGACATAGTTTTGAAAGGGCAGAATACCTTGGCTATTGTTTGGGGATTTTTTTCTCTCTCTCCTTTTTTTTTTTCTTTTTGTTTTTTTTGCATGGGTCAGCAGCAAAGGGAGATCCACCTGTTAGAGTTCCACCTGTCATTATAACTTGGTTCTAACCTGAAAACTGCAATATTTTGCGCTAGATCAGACTGCTCCCTTCATCTGTCCAGTGTCTGCTGGCATGTTACCTATTCTTTCCAGCTTTGATTACAGAGAATCAGTGTGCCTTGATGGAAAAAAAGCATTATTTGGGATTAAAAGAGTTGTTTAACTGATTAGAAAAGAAGTGCAGCTGTGGCTTTCCTGCCTGTTTTATAGAAGCACTTCAGAAAGCTGTGTGTACCCAAATTGGAGCTGTGATTTGAGAATATGTAGGAGAGAGGAAAATTGGGAGGTTTTCTACACTTGGGAAAGCATTACACTGAAGTTTTCTCTTGTTTTAGTATGATCAAATATCCTCCACAAAGAGGATCAGTGCTGCTAGGAGCTGGCCTAAGATCAATGTCCGGATTGTTTTTAGGTTCACATAAGTATCCAGTGAGAAATTTGGACTAGACCTTTAATTGCTGCACAGAGAAGCAGCCCTGTGTCACTCCAAAAAAAAGAGGATCACATTTTTCCTCTGATACTGCCATTAAAGCAACCAATGAATTTTGCGCTCTCAGGTCCGAGGGCAGATTTTCTTGGCCCAGATACTTTCTGAGTGAATAAAATATGAGAAAGACATTGTGTGGCTGGTGCCTTGGGTTTTGCTTTTCAAAAAGTGTTTTATTTCCCTGGCATGCTTTCTGCAGCATCTACTGATCATTGGTGGAGCCTGAAATAATGACCAAGAGGTATTTTCTTCCTGAGATGAGGCTGCTCTAGTTGCAAGGCGTTCCCAAGTGAGCTCCCTAATGAGTGATAGATGGGAAAAATAACAGGAAGGATCCTTAAATGTTCCAGGTTTTGGATGAAAAATTTCATTTTTTTGGATGCTGTGTTTGGTACCCAGCCTAGAATTCTCCTACATTTTGATAGTGGTGTCTTCAGAATGACACAGTGAGTCATAATATTTGACATTTGGAGAGATTTTTACTGGATCTCTAAGCACTTGTCAAGGCTGTTCAGAAGAATACTTTAAGAAGAATTATGATTTCCTTTGAGAGTTTTGATACTGTTCATATTTTTTTAAAGCCTGTTTCCTTTTCTTCAAAACAAAACAAAAGAAAAAATAGAAACTTCAAAAGTATGTATTGACCATTTTTAGTGAAAGCAGAGTTGAAGGCATCTATCCACACTCTCTTCAATTTTTAAATGGTCTTCCAAAAATATTTCCAGCTTTAGCTCATTTGAGCTCTTTTAATGTCACCAGCCAATTAATATTTTTTGATGTTTATTTTCACATGAGATTCGTAGCACACGAGGGACATGGGGAATATCAAGATGACAAACTGGCAGATCTCCAAGCATCATAGCAAGGTCGGACCTGCTCACGTTCAGGTCTGCAAGGGCTGAGGGCTGAGTGCCTTTGTGTGTTAGTTTGGAGGGTTGGTGGCTGTGGGTTTGGGGGTTGCAGTAGACAGACCTATCCCAGCTCTGCCACCTCAGAAAGTGTCAGTAGCTGTCCCCAGTGTTCACAGCTGTGAGAACTGAACATCTCTCATTGCTTTTGAGGAGGAACCAAGTTCAGTGGCAAACCTCAAGCCCAGTGAATGATCTGTTTCCCTGGTTCCCATGGAGCTGCAGTGCTCAGTGTCTTTGGCACGTTCCCCTTCCTGAGCTGGATACGTTCATTACGTTTGCATAGGGTTGATCCAGGGCTGTAAAAAGACTTGGTAGCATTTAGCAGGGGTGACTTCCTGGGATTCCTTGGCTCCAGATGGAATTGCCTGTCTTACAGCTGATGTGAACAATGAACTGCAGGTTGCCATGCCAGACTGCCCTGGTACTGCCAAACCCAGCCCACCATGAAGTCCAGGAGGGTGTGTATGGCCCATGAGGATGGGGGTTGTGCAGGCAGTGCCCCCTCCCATGGCTTCTCTTCCTGCTCTCAGTTACACTTGACAGCTCTCAAAAGCAGATCTAGGACATGTTCCATGTTTGAAACACGCAAAAACAATTGAGTAATTTTTTGCAAAAACATATTATACTTCCATTCTAACAGGAAGAGTCATATCAAGAGCTGTGCATCTTGTACTGGAGGGAGGCTGGACACGTGGGAGGAATAACCTGACAGAGCATTAGCACCTGTGGGAGTTAACAAACCACACCTACCAGCACCAGTCATCCTCAAAACTGTGCTCTGGGCCAGCCTGCCAGATCACAGAACTGATCAAAGATGGATGGTTCTGATTCATATTTTCCATCTGAACTTTGATCTTTGTGGTTTGCTCAGCTTGTGTTTTCAAGTGTTTCTCTGTGACCACTAGAGTGTAGAGAAATGTCAGGATTTTTGAAAATGGCACTTCTCCCAAGGCAGGTGGAGCTGCAGCTCCATGAAAACCTTCCAGAACAATGCCAGCCCACCAGTGCCCCCCAGGTTATCCTTTTCCCCACTATTCCCATGGCCTGTTGCTTATGTGACAGTGTGTACCGTGTACAGGCACAGAAAATGTACATATCCTTGAAACCCTGCAGATGGGCTCCTCTGGTAGAGCTGCACAGGGGACTTTGGGACTGTAGCTTTTGGGGGGTTCCAAGTTCAGACTACCTGACCTTTGCTGTTCCTGCAAGGCTTTCGGAGGTGTGGGGTAGGTTTCTGCTGGGTTCTGGGGAAGGCAAAGATTTCTGTGGTCTTTGGCTGGATCTCAAATCCTGGGGTACTGAAGTGTGACCTAATAATTTAGGACTCGGAGAAGGATTGTATTTAAATAAACTATCACAGTTTGAACATTCTACAACTATTAATTATTACAATTTATACAAATCCAGGGAGGTTCGTGGCATGTTATACACCATACCTAGAAACAGCTGAGCTGGGCTTACATGAGATGGGTTTTTTCTGCAAAGACATCATCTCCTGTGAGCACAATAGAGCTAGTACTTCTCTTATAAATAGTGAATGTTTCATAATTGCATGCAGTCCTAAAGCTGGTTCCTATTATGGAGAGTCACAGAGGTTTTGGGGGGAGGGTTTGTGGGTTGTTGTTCTTTCCCAGAACGATGTCCAATCAGCTTCTTTGGCAGTGTATTAACCATGGCTGAAATATGTGCCCGTGTGAAAATGTTACGGTCTAATGAGCAACTTCACTTTTGTGTCACTTTCTTGCTTTGAAATAAGAGGTTCTGGGTCAGGAAGTGCCCATTTGATCCCTCGTCTGTCTCCAAGTGGAGTTTATACGTCAGTGCTTTTTATACCAGCCTTTCAAATCCATGTGACAGAAACAGTGTGGTCACTGCAGGTCAAAGGAGCCCATTTAATGAAGTCTCATGTGCCCTCAACAAGCAATTTTGTCACTTCCTGCTGAACTACTGAGCTGTCTCCACTTAGGGAGATTGACCATCCCTGGACATCATGGGTGTTCAGGATTGTTCAAGCTGTGTTACAGCTTTTTTGCTTTTCCTTTGCCTCAGGTGAACTGTGTGATGAGGTGATTAACCACTGTGTTCCTGAGCTAAATCCCTGCCAACACGAGTCCAAATGTGTTCCCCTGGACAAAGGAACCAGGTAAGAGTGTGTGTGTGTGCTGGTCTCTGCACACTGGGCACATCCATCCATTGGCTTGACTGGGGTTGTGCTGACAATGAGTTTGGAGCAAAAATCACCAAAATTAGTACAAATGATGCAAGACTATATACACTTCAGCCCATGCCATATTTTAACTTTAATGCATCCATACATATTTTTCTAGCTTTCTGTGGTTTACTTTAAAATAATGGATGTACCCCAAGAGCAGAGAAATTATTCTGGAACAGAGCATGGAAATAAGAGAATTTATGGAACAGTCATTGCAAAATACCTTATCCTGCATCACAAACCAAGGACAGTTTCCTTATGTGTTCCTGAAGGCATTTATAAATTCAAGCAGCATAACTGGAGCCTTAACAGATCCAGAGCTGGATGGCTCCCACTCAGGAGCTCCCTTTTCCATTGGCCTTGCTTGGCTCATCTGGGGTTTGGTGAAGTCTGTGTTTGCATTTTCCTATTGGGAATGACATTGGCTGTTTCACAGGGGTGAAATAAAGCCTCCAGTTTTGGATGGCAGTAAAGCACCTGGAGGTTTGGGCTTGGGGCGTTGTGAGAGGTGCACAGTGGCAGCATTCATCACTTGTCTGAATGGGGACTTCAGGGCAATTTAGCAAATGGAGACAGTCAATTGAAAAGTCGAGCTCTGTGAAAAGCTTGTCAGGAAAAGATCTCTGGAGACAAATCCAAGAGAGTTCAGTGCAGAGCTGCTCTCTGCACCTTCCCCTAAGGCTGTTTTCACAGCCAGAGTGCAGCCCTGGGTGCTCACTGATTCCCTCCTGGGGTTCTGTCCAGCACACCCAGGAGAGGAAGGGAGCAGGCTTTGTTCTTCCTGCTAACTTGCAGTGGGGTCAGACTGTGTCCTGTGAAGCAACCAGCACGTCAGAACAGTGTAAACTGACACACAGGACGTCTCAGGAGAGTTACAAGGAAATGAAGGCAAATTTTAGAATGCGTAGTACAACACAAGCCCTTCTTTTGGGTGAAAAGCCTCCAGACAGAAAGGTTTCCAAATCTTGAGGAAGATGAAGCTATTAAATGATTAGGATGGTTCCTGAAGTGATGTGTAGGGGTTGGATAGGGAGGTGTGTGCCGGTGCATAAACAGTCCCTGATGTTCTTTCCAGGTTTCATTCCCAGTTAACCCATCATTTGGTCAGTCCTGTACTTTTGGCTAATTCAGTAGCTACATCATGTTTGAGGTGAAGGCTTGTAACTCAAATTGCCTTCTGTTGCTAGAGCATGAAGGGCTGGAGACAGCTGTGGCCCTGAATAATTTTCCCCTTGCTGGAAGCATTGTCATACCTACCACCCAAACAATCTGAGTAAATAAGATACTTTTTCTCACATGCTTCCTAGAAAAGTGTTCTTCACAGTAGGGACACTAACCCTTGAGGGGAGCCTAAATAACTGCTTTTAAGTATTTTTCTACTACTGTTTGTTGTGTTATTCTTCCCACTAGTCATAGAATGCTACAGAAAAATCCATTTTTTTACTCCTCCTGTCCCATTTTGCTTTCTAGCAGCCAGACTTGAGAGGTGAAGGAGCCTTGAACGTCTGCCAAACCCAGCCCAGCTATTGCTATCCAATTATTGCTATTCTTTCATACTTCAGTGGCACCAAACCGTTCAGAAGTGAGCCCTGGGGTGTTGTGCAGTGCTGTGTGGATGCTGCTGGGCTCACTGAAAGAGCAGCCTCTGGAGCTGGGGTGTGCTGATCCCCTGAGCAGCCTGATCTCCTGGTGGTGCAGGAAATGCTGCCTGCGGGAGGAGTCAGGCTCCTGCCTGTCCTCTCTCTGCTTCCAGAGGCAGGGAGTGCTAATGGCAGGGCTCAGCCTTGTCCCTGAGCTGGTGGTGCCCTGGGCATGAGAGCAGGGCACACCAGAGGGGGAGAGCACAGCACCAGTCAGTCTGTCTGTCCTGCCCTCAGCTCTAGTCAGTCTCCAGCTCGGCAGAGGGAAGAAAGGTGACAAAGACAGGAAAAAAAGTAGGAAGCCAAGTTATTTATTGACCTGGGGAGGGAAATTCCATTCTGGCCCTGCGATAGAAGCCGTGATTCACGGCTTTAATACAGCAGACATTGAGTGCAGGCAGATGCAAATCCCCTCAGATAGGCCAGCAATTTAAATACCACTGGACATGTTTTTAGGCTCTCTGTGATACTGGGAATGTTGCCATCACTGCAAGGCTGTAAGAGAAAACAAGACTTCAACTGCAGTGGTGTCAGATGGTCACTGGTAAATTAGATAACTATCTAATAATGTAAATGACTCCCTTACCAGGATCTGAACATGAAGGTTTCTTTGCCACCTTCTTTACTACGTCAGACTTTGACTGATTGACTCTCAGTCCCTTGCTGGCACTGTGTGGGATTTTGGGATAAGGATGGAGTTACCATGCCATCATTCCCTGCTGGGGCAGACCTCGGGTTTCTAGGAGGAGTCTGGATGAAGAAATCATGGGGTTGAATTTCTCATCTCCTAGACTTCAGGCAGGCATTTTCTGGTAGCTTCAGCCTAGATGTAAGCTCAGAGAAAATGGACCCAAAAGGAATTCCATGCTTCTGAAGCCAAGCTTGGAAGCAAACTGGACTGTTTCAGTGTGTCTTTGGCTGCACAGAGCTCTTTGCTTTTGGAGTTAAATTTGCAGGTGGCTTTCCTCCCTTCCAGCCTCCACATCTTTAGTGTGCTGTTACTATATAGAAGAAGAGTAACTTTCTGTATGCCAGAAAACAAAGCAAAAAACCAGTATTTAACACAATGAAATTACTTCCAAAAAATAACTTCAAGAAAGGAGCATGTTTTTCCATTCACTGTATTGATGTTGGAGCATGATATAAATATACTTTATTATTCTAAAGCTTGGAATTATTACCTGACAGCTTAAAATGCTGATTTAATGCAGCCCTGCAGAGAAAAGTGGTGGTTCTGTCATTACTGAGATAGCCAATACACATCATAAAATTGATGCATGGCAGCCCTGAATAAGGAACTGCACATTGTTCATTATTACATCACTTTATATTAGGACTGCGGGGATCAATAAAAAACAACAGGATTAAATGCTGCCAATTCCCCTCACAAAATCTTTTGATTGACACTATTTCCTTGCAGGTGTGTCTGCAATGCTGCCAGAAAACCTTGCCCATTTCTTAGGGTTTGAGGAAGGAACATTTTTTGCCCTTTGCTCTGTTTTGTCGTCTCCATTATGTTAATCACAGTATTCCCTGAGCCACCGAGGTGTAAAAAAGCAATTCACACATGCAGAGCTGGGACATCGACCCTCCTGTGGCTGAAGAGGCTCTCGATGGGGCCTCTCCTGCAGGGAGGGTGGGGTGTCTGCACGCACCCAACGCATCCCATGGACACCGCAGGTGAACAGCCCTGCCCTGTTTCCTCCAGGGCAGCCGCGCTCTGAAACCGAGCCTGGAGCTCCCATTCTCTGCGCCTGAGCCGGGTGGCTGCTGTCCCCCATGGCAGCCACTCCCTGGCCATTGGCACTCACGGGACCCTGCTGCACTCTGGGGAGTGTCACTCAGCTCCCTGCACTCTGGGGAGTGTCACCCAGCTCCCTGCCCTCTGGACAGTGTCACCCAGCTCCCTGCGCTCTGGGCAGCGTCACCC
>VZRO01001448.1:54209-69969 GCA_013397915.1 Daphoenositta chrysoptera | reverse complement strand
TGGCCTGCCTGTGTGAGCTGTTGTGGGGAGGTTTGAAACGAGCCATTAACAGGGATGTTCCTGCGTTTCAGATGCGAGTGCCTGCCGGGATACAGCGGCAAGCACTGTGAGGTGGATGATGACGACTGCGTGGGCCACAAGTGCCGGCACGGAGCCGCCTGCGTGGATGCGGTCAATGGCTACACCTGCGTGTGCCCGCAGGGCTTCAGGTACGGCCGGGCGCGGGCAGGGCAGGGCAGGGCAGGGCAGGGCAGGGCAAGGCCGGGTGTGGGCAGGGCAGNGCCGGGTGTGGGCAGGGCAGGGCCGGGCTGTGGGCAGGGTGCGGGCAGGGCAGGGTGCGGGCAGGGCAGGGCAGAGCCAGGCGGCTCTCCGGGATCGCCCTCATCCTCGCCAGCCTCCAACACAGCACCGATCTGTCATCCCCGGCAGAATGGCTGCCTCGAGTCCTGTCCCTGCAGGGGGTTTAACTGGACCCAGGGGTGTTGCCCTGACTTCTGCAGTCCTTCTATGTGTTCATTCTTTGATAAAGTTTCTCACACACTTTCTGTAAACATAGTCGTGTTTTCCAGATGTCGCTCTAGGACACGAAAAGAAGCACTCCAACTCCAATTCTCTCTGATCACCGCCAACCCAGGAAAGAGGGCTGGCTGTTCATTCTTTTCATATATATATATGTTTCTAGGAATGACCATAGATTGGAGGATGAGGTTGCCACCTCTTCCATCCCCATTGGTTAACAGAAGAGTCCATCAAACATTCTCCACCCCGGAGAAAGAATGAAAAACAATAGAGTACAGTTAACAAAACATGACTATGTTTACAGAAAGTGTGTGAGAAACTTTATCAAAGAATGAACACATAGGAAGACTGCAGAAGTCAGGGCAACACAGGGGGCTGGCGGTTCTTGCTTGGGAAGCAGCGATTTTGGGGCAGTGCTGTGTTAGTGTGCCTGCCCCAGCCATCCCTGCTAACACACACTCAGCACACCACCTAATGCACTCATGTAAGTTATTTGGAGATAAACCCTGCATGTGCAGAGTGAGCAAAGGATAATAAAATTGCATTTATGAACCCTCAGAACTGGCTGCAAGAAAAACATGAGTCTGAAGATTTTGTGCCAGTGTCTCTGTGCCTCTTGGATGAGCTCAGTACGATTCGGGCTGTAAATTTCCAGTCTCTCATTCTGACAGCTGCCAATATATCTGACTCCTGGAAATCTCTCTGTCTGTCAAAGATAAGTGTGCTCCTCCAAATGGATTCACTAATCATTGCCTGAGGCTGGATACTGGCTTCCTTCCAGCTAAACCTTTTCTGTGTTTGAAATACACACATGAGACAAAGAAGGAGTACCTGAAAAGATCAGTCTTGACAAAGCAGAAATTGCATGAACACTTATAAATCATTTTCTCTGTTTTGTATCTGCAACTCTTTTTATTCTTCTTGCTTTCATCCTTTCTGGTTTGGGGTTTTTTTCTTCTCTCTCAACACACATTTCTGCTGCAAAGCAGACAGCCTTCCCTGAATAGGCATTGATATATAACATGATGTCAGCCCATGGTTTCACAGAATCAGACTGGTTATTTACAAGGTATCAGATATCCTCAAAATTTCAAATTCATACCCTTTTCTCCATGTTCCACTCTCTGCTTCAGTCCAGTTGATGGCCTTAGGGATCTTGCAGATTGGTGACTGGTAAGGCTGACGTGACTGTGGGATTGTAAATCCTCAGTGTTATCTAATTGTTAGAGTTGAGAAATGGGATTGCAAAGCCATGTCTGGAGTCAAGGGTAACTCCAGCCTGTCATCAGATGGAACTGACTGGGAGACTTTTGCTGCAGGTCCCCTGATTTTTGAGGCCTGTCAGCACTAGGCAGTGATGAATGTGAGGGGTTTTTTCTGGGAAAGCAGAGTCACAGTGTTTGGCAGAGATGTTCTGAGTTGACACAGCTGGGTGGAGCAGCTGGGCTAGGTGGGAGACTGGTCTGGTCCCTTCCCATGTACCACAGAGCTCAACTGGCAATGTAGGCAGTGCCTCAGCTTGTCTGGTCTCACACCAGGGGCATCAAGAGCAGAACCTGGAACAGTCCAGTCTTCTCTCTTGATCAAACGAGGGGTCTCATTCCACCAAAAGTCTTCCAAGTAGGGGAGGCATCTTTCTACACAAAGCTCCAAAACTCAACTACCAGCTTAGACAGCACTTCATAGCCCAAGGCAGCCATGGGCACACAAAGTAACCCCACTGCCTGTCATCAGCACAGCCAGGATTGAGTTCTCCTGTTTGCTTTCTTTTTTTCCACTAGTCCATGCAACTTCCCTAAATTTCCTGTGCAAGATGCAAGGAAGACAAAGGTCTTTGAGGAGAAAAACCTCTCACTGAGCACTAACACACTCCCTCTGCCAAGGCAGACAGCAAGCTGGAGGCCCATGTGTTCTCCATGCAGAATAGTCCCTGATTTTGTTTGATTTCAGGATTAAAATTCTGCTAACAAAATATGATCTCATTATTCTTCCCATGACTCAAGCCTTTTGTAGTTTAAAGGCCTGCTGCTCTGAAGGGGGTTCTGAGGTTTGGGGTTTTTCCTGTTAAGATTACAAATGCAAATATGGTGATTGACAGAGTTCAGCCCTCTGATGTTCAGGGTTACAGATTCCCCTGTCCTCGCAGCTGCCTTGGGCTCGGTGATGTGTGGCAAGGAGATAACTCTGCAAGTGTTTGAAGGCTGCAAGTGTTGATGAAAAGGAGAGGACACAAGGGGTGGTCTGACAACGGTAACTATGAGACATAAGATGATGATTAATAAAGTTTTTTGGCTTAGTATCAGGAATCATTTCCCAGCAGTGAGTTTGCAGAGTGCCCTCCCAATTATCCAGAGCTTATGCTGTTGCAATAAATGCACAGACCTGTAATGATTTTATGCTTGTCACTACGCTGTGTGTCAAAGCCATTTGGAGCCACACACTTAAAGGATATTAAAACTTACATCCTCACACAGCTGAACAAATGGCACTTGGGTAATTCTGAACAATGTAGGTACAGCCTCATGTGCAGTGAGGCTCTCATGACAGCCCCAAAAATCAATAGTGCCACCATGCACACACTCTCCTATTTCATAATTTCCCATTCACTGGTCAGGTGTAGTTGTGCACCTTTCTTTAGCACTCATCAGCTTCTCCCAACTACATAATATGCTTTCTTCCTGAAAAGTTTTCAGTGTTTTCTTCCCAAAATAACACTCATTTGCCCCCTGCAGATGAAAACATTTTAGAGAGTTTGTGAGCCCCGCTGAATAAACCCCAAGTTCTCAAAGCTTCCCTCCAGCAATCAGCCTCACAGTAGTGTTGCCTGATAAATGCTGCTCTGGTGGGGAAGCACACATTAAGCTGCAGGGCCTGATGGAAGCACTGCTCCTCTGCGGTGCAGATGCTCCCAAGTTCTCCGCTGGGACAGATTGCTGCAAGGAACTCACAGTGATTATTTAAATAAATGAGATCCTACCAGGCAAAATGGACTTGGCCAAGCTATGCAAGTCAGGCTGTGTTCCACATTCCACTGCTGGGGAAATAAATCCTATTAATTATTTCTAAATATATGCTTTTTAAAAATTTTTTAAATTAAAAAAGAAAGGGCCTTGACAGACACTGTTGCTGATGTAATTTCTAGGTGCCAGTATCAGGAGAGCTGCCCTGGTAAAGCCACACACCAGAAGGGTTTCACAGCAGGCAAGGGTGTGCAGGAGCCATACCAGGAACTTGGGGAATCTTTCAGAGCAGCACTACGCACAGACACTCTGGCTTCTTCCAACATTTGCATTCTGTTAGTGGAGGCTGTTGCAGGTCACATGGAATTCTATTATTATTATTTTTAACTTCCACAAAATTAGCATTACATACACTGACTTTTCCTTCTGTTTTCTACTTGCAGCCAAAGACAAAACAAAATAATGGGCATTAGGTAGAACGAAGCTCACAGGCTGGGTTAGCAGTGCTCTGTTCTGCTGGTACATCTGGAAAGGGGCTCGCTTGTTTGCCACTCAACAGCAGAGCAGACTCAAATCATGGATCTAGGATGGGGAAATCTCAGGTTTGGGCTTAAATGGCTGTGGTGGTTTAGCAAAACTTGGTTTGTAGGGGAGAGGAAAGGAAAACAGCTGCTCGGTTTTTTTCTCTCCCCCCTCTTGGGCTCAGTTTAAAGGCACAGAAAGGCACAGGATTCATGTCTGGGCATCGAGCAGGCAATAGGGGATACAACATCATAAAGTCACCCCAAGACATTCCACCCCTTATGGGTATGGTCGGCTCAATGTCCAAAGGACAGTGGCTCACAGATGTCACTGGGAACCTCTGCAGGGCACAGTGTGGGTGGCAGCTGTTTCAGCCAGGCTGCAGTGCCCCGCAGAGCTGAGGAACCAGTGCAAGGGGCAGCACAGGCTGTTTCAGTGCCTGCACTGCTTGTTCACAGCCAGCACGGGGATCCCTGCCAGCCCTCGGGTGCTGTTTCACACAGGACACCCGGCACACGGCGGCTGAACCTCAGAGCCGCTCCTCCAAAGCGGAATGGCAGCAGCGAAACAGAAATGGAAACACGGGGATAACTGAGGCCGCTGTGCCTTCCCTTTGCCTTGCAGTGGGCTGTTCTGCGAGACCCCCCCGCCCATGGTGCTGCTGCAGACGAGCCCCTGTGACAACTACGAGTGCCAGCACGGCGCCCAGTGCATCGTGGCGCAGCACGAGCCCGTGTGCCGCTGCCTCGCCGGCTTCGCGGGCCAGCGCTGCGAGAAGCTCATCACCGTCAACTTCGTGGGCAAGGACTCCTACGTGGAGCTGCCCTCGGCCAAAATCCGCCCGCAGGCCAACATCTCCCTCCAGGTTTGCCACCAGTTCCCTAAGCTGTAATGCCTCTACGTGCATGTGTCTTGTGCTGACAGAACAGGGGCTGCTGGCCAAAATCCTGGAAGAATCAGTCAGCTTGTGAGCCACTTGTCGGCTCTAAAATCATTGAAATGTGAAGGAGCGAGTAAGGCACCAGGGCACCTTTGTGGGCACAGCTCCTGCCTCCAGAATCTCTCCACTCTGATGCCCAGACTGGCAGCACAACCATGGGTGATTCAGGAATCCTCCCTCTCTTCCTACTGATTCACAGCATTGTGTTTCATGCTGTACAACTTGGTGTTTAATGTCAGGACGCTTCCTAAAACAGGCTGCTCTGAATGGCCTCTCCAGGCAACATTTTGCTTATTCAGCAGACAGAAGGCCTGGGATTTTGTTATAGGCCTAAGGTTCAGAAGACAATTGAAAATTGGTTCTGTTGTGAAATGGGAAGCTGACCTCTTTGTGTGAGCCCACCCAAGGGCACCAAGACCTTTTTGTGTCTCCTGGCTCTTGCTCTCACTGCTGCTCACGTATATGATGTACTAAAGTATATTTGAATTGCATATATGATTTTGGTTTGATTTTAAATATAGGTTTATTTCTTTTCTTAATCATTCTCAAGCAACCTGACGTGGTTATGAATGTTTCACAGGTAGCCACGGACAAGGACAATGGCATCTTACTGTACAAAGGAGACAATGATCCTTTGGCTCTGGAGTTGTACCAAGGACACGTGAGGCTCATCTATGACACCCTCAACTCCCCACCTACCACAGTGTACAGGTAAGTGGCTAAGCTCTGCCAAGACAGTTGATTTCCAAAACAGACAGAGGAGAGGTAGGATTTTTCTAAACAATGTGCATTGGAGAAAAACCTTTTGTTTTACTTCAAGGTATCTCTTTTATGCATATAATTAGATAAGAAAGTTAGAATAAGGACTTAGCTAGAGGCTGCATGGGTAAAAATTGACATTTATTGGCAATACCAGTGATGCTGTGTCCTCCTGTACTTGTAGAAAAATGCATTTTCTAATCTACTGTAAAGATTCAGTTTCTGGGGAATTTTGTCCTTGAAATAGTTCCAATTAATCAATTTCTCTGTTGATATCTTAACATTAAGTGACTGTACCAAGACAGAACAGTGACTGTGCAACTGCAGGGTTAGACTGCCTCAAATAGAAGAAGGGCTGAACTCTTCTACAGGGTGAATATTTTAAGGTCTTTCTTGCCTGTATCAGTAGTAACTACACAAACACGAAAAAGCACAAATGGCAAAGGTAAATTGTAGGGTAATTTGACCTTCAGACACTTGGCTTTTGAGGATATGAAATCCACAGGTTTTATTCATTAGTCACAAGAAAGGAAAGCAAATGTTCAAGTGAAATCCATGCATGGAGATGTTTCTGTAGGAAAAAGAGATGAGCTGCTCTTATCATCCACGGTTCCTTCAGCATCCCTCTCCCCTGGTTGTTATTTTCAAGCCCTGTTGCTGCAGTTTGTTGTGAGCACAGATGCAGTTGTGACCACACAGAGCATTTTGGGCTCAGCACAGACTCCTGGCATCGTGTGTGCAGCAGAGCTGCAATTCCCAGCCCACCCCAGGCTGTAGGGAAGAGCATCCTGCTAGAGCAAGGGACAGGATGGATGTCACCACACATCATCCACCTTGTGCTTTTCTCAGAAAGTTTTCTCAGCACTTGCTAACACTTGAGCCTCCCAGGAAATTTTCTTTAGGAGAATGGCAACATTTTTAAGAAAATGAAAACATTCTTTCTGTATTAAAGCAAACTGGATATTACCAATGCAGACATGTCCCCAGGAAGAGAACTGGCTTGTCCCCTCGAGGAATGAAGGAAGTAGTTTGCCCATGGTTTTCACCAGCTGGATGGATAGGTGTGAAAAATGTCTCTGATCCTAATTGATCAGCTGCCAGAGCAAAGCTGAAGTTGTTAAACAGTTTTATGCTGCTAATTAGAACAGAGAAAAGCTCGTTATGCGTGTGGGCAGCACAGGGGTGCCAGGTCCACGTGGATCTTTGCTGGCCATCGTCTCAGCACAGCAGAGTGGGGACAGGAGCTGCTGCCACCCCCACAAGGACACTCCGTGGATCCGCTGCCTTCTGCCAGGGGCGTTGGGTGCGGTGTCCTCGTCATCCCCTGCCCTTCACGTGGAGCAGGGAGGAGGTCTCCGTTCACACTGACACCTCATTACCATAAGATTAATGGCCCGTTCGCTACATTTTGTACGCCGTGATCTGTTGAGATGGGAAAGAAGCTGCTTAATACGATGCCCTTTCTGAAATGTCACTCTAATCTTTTATTAGTTTAAGGAGTGGAGCAAAATGGGATTAGCATGGAGCTTGATGGGAAAAGATTAGGTTGATTGAGAAAAACTGCAGCTAAAGAATGTCAGAAAGGGCCTCTAAATAGATTAAAATACTTGTTTTCCTTAAAGGCTGAAGAAAAGCAAGAAAACCTGCTTCTCCCCTTACAAACATAGGATTTAAGGGTAGAAGGCATAAGTGGATCTGGTTTGACTTCCCTGTATCTCCTGTTTGACTTTTAGCTAAGGCATGAGCTCTGTTTGGCTAAGACATGACCTCCAGCTTGGCACAGAGTTTTGACAGGAAAACACCAAATAACAGAAAATCCCCCATTTCCTTTAGAAGCTTGGACAATGGTCAATTATTTCCATTATCCAGACATTGGCCATCATTTCTAAGTTGTGTCACTAATACCTTCTGGATTGTTTGGAGGCTTTCTCAAGGGAAAATAAAGTCTATTTATACCTGGTCCTGGCTCCCATGAGTTTATCTGGACTTTTATTTGCATTTTCTGCTAACCTGCATTTTGATGAGATGAGTGGCTGGTTCAGTGTGATGCATTTCATCTCAGCTTGAAGAATTTGGGAAACTCTTTTCTGCAACTTCGACAATTTTCATTTGTCATTAAAAACAAGGTTGCCAGGAGAACCTGCAACATCCAGATCTTGGCCTCACCATTGGTAAAACAGTTTGCCTTCCCTATTGCCTCCTCCCTGCTGTCTTGTTTAGACATCTCATTTCAGTTTCAATCTCAGCAAAAGTGGACTGTTTGCCTTTGCAAAGCTTTGTTGAAAGACTAGTAGATTAATTTTCACAGGCAATATCATATGCTGCTCCCCTCCAAAGCAGTCCACTTTTTGGATGAGCAGGGCTTTGGCTCTTGTTTTTCCCCAGAAGAGTCTGCCAGAAGAGGAGGAGGCCTTAAAAGGCTGCCTGGTGGGAGCTGTGCCAGCTACAGCTGCAGGAAATCTGTCACTGACCTGGTCCTGGGCTGTAACTGAGATGTTTTGCTGGCTGTTTCAGGTACTCCCAGGATGGGATGTGGGAAGTCATTGGCAAGCCACATGATCTGTAATTCCTCATCAGAGTCTCCATGATAAGATGTATTAATAGTACTTGAGAACAGTAGAATTAGCAAAGTACTTGGCTAATACAGGTAATACCCTGTGGGGTTGAGATAAAAGCTGCTGTTTGGGAAGCCAGCAGTGAGTAAGGCATACTTGGTGGTATTTTTCCATAGTATTCCACAAGGATGGAGCACGCTGTGTGTTCCAGTTCCAGGCTGTCCCAGCCCTGTGGGACACAGCTGGGGGAAGGTTTGCACCAGGCACGGGGGCTGCTCTCAGCTTGCTGTGAATTCTGAGAGCAGCTTTGCTGCAGAGCTGATGTGGGGATGCAGGGCAGGGATGTGCCATAGGAGTGATTGCCAGGAAGGAGATGTTCATTTTAACTTCTCTGGGAAAGCAGGTTGTCCCTGGCTACCAGAGGGGACCTGTTCCTCTGTTTCAGTCACTCCTCTGAGCAGACTGAACCAGAACTGCTGTGCAGAGTCAGTCTGGAAAAGCCCAGGATATCTGGCTGTGCATTCAAGTTTGCTGAACGTCTGTTTGTCCCTGTGGGATGTTTGGACAGAAAGGTTAAAGTTGACATTGGGCTTCTCTTTCATTCTAGTCAGGTAAAGGTCAGCACATGTCCAATGGAAACGACTACCTAAAATTCACTGCCATTTATCATCAAGTTAGAGAGAAATACAAGTTAATCCATGAATATAATGTAATGCAATGACAGAATTCACCCTTGAAAAGAAAATCTGGCTGGTCTTTTACCTGTCACTTGTGAGCTGCAGAAGAATGGTTTCCTGGATGTCATAGTAAAGCTCTTACAGAAGATACATTTCTGAAGTAGGATTCCTAGTTTGTGTTTCTTTTATTCTATTTAATTATTCTACACATGGGCAAATGAGAACAGAAATCTTTTTCTGAGTGCTTTATTGCCCTCCTGGTTTCTGCTCTGCTGAGAGTTACTCTTCCATGCCATGACAGTACTTGGTGCCACACCAACAGTGAGTTCTTGAAATGAAGTAAATCTTTTACACAGATGCTGTACCTTAATTTAAAGATGCCAACTGGTAAGGAACGTGCTGCTTTTATTTGCCACCACAATCCAATTGTTCACAGTTTGAATTAACAAGGAGCAGTTAATCCCATAGTTGCAGCATTCAGCCACTGACACTTGTATCTGGTTAACTGTATTCTATAGGGAGAGCTCTCTATTTTCAGTCTTTTTCCCCACATCTGTTCCTTGAGCCAGAGATAAGTCCTTACTTGTAAACTTTTCTTGGATAGATTCTATGTTGCCATACCATCATATTGATTTGGATGCTGAAATAATCCTTCCTAATAGAAATGGAAAACAGAACTTTGACACAAACTGCTGATGTAATTCCCTCCAGAGTTCCCAGATTGCCATGTTGCATACAGACTGTCATATCTGGTAAAGAGCAAGATGCAGGCGTCATTGGTGTAAAATCATATGTTTTCATGCAGGGTTCCTGACAGCAGTGAAAAAGGAGGCAGTTAGGAAAAGATAAGAATTAATTATATTTGTCTTTCTGTAGCGACTACACCCAAATTACATTATAATTCCTTTTAAAAGTATCCTTGCATAATCTACTTTCAAAAATGCTACATCATTAAAAATATTCCTTGTAGATTGTATCATGCAGTTCTCATGGTCTGGCTGACTCTCCCATAGCATAGATGGATGTTCTTGTGGTTAAAGCAAAAGGACTGAAATAAGGGAGCTTACATTCCTACTGTATCTGTTTCAGATGTGATGACTGCAAAATGACAAATTAAATCTGGCTCTCTGTGCACACTAAAAAGTAGAGAAACGCATGAAAAATAGAAGAGGTGTTTCAGAAATGTGCTGCAGGTCTCCAGAGGGTCAGGTTCCTGCTCCCCTCTCCCTCCAGGCTGTGGAGCAGCACAAGGTTCTTACCCTGGTGGCATCTGCAACCTTCTGTGCCCTTCCACTCCCTCGGGCTCTGCCCGTGGCACTGGAGCCCACGAGCTGCTGGCCCTCGGTGCCCAGCACTGTCCCTGGCCATGCCACTGCTGAGTGGGTGTGCTGCTCCTCAAGGACTTGGTCCCTACTCACATTTCTGCTGCTGCTGAGGTTGAACAGTTGCTGTGGTGGTGGAAGAACATCTACACCTTCCAAATAGACTGAAGATGGGGTTTTGGGCCTTTGTCTCTTTAGCTGCATTTGTTTATCTGCAGAAAAGCCTGGGAGGCTTCATCATTAATTCTCTGCCTTCTGGGGAGAATGTGCTGGAGGAGTGAGAGCATTAATTATTCTTAGGATCATTATTAGAGCTTGTCAAACTCAGGTTTTGGCAAAAGTGTCTTTGCAGAGTGCACTGCATGACTGGTCCTTTTCTTCCTAATACCTTCACTGTCTGCAGCCTGTGCTGTGCCTGTCCCTGGTGGGATGCCTGTTTGATACTCTGGATGGGCTCTAAATAGACTGTTTTTCAGACATTTCTGTGAGACATCACTGAGCTCTTTACAATTCTGTATATTTGCAATTCATTTTATTCTCTCTATCACACACTTATTTTTTCAGGTACTCCTTTGGGATTCTGCATCAAATATATTGAAAGAAACTGGCATTAGTCTCTGACCTGCACAGGAAAAATTGTAAAATTTGAACGTACTTATACATCTTGCATGAGCCAAGGCAAAGGACAGCTGGGTTATTTTTTTACCTTTATAAAGGGCTCTGGTGTACTTAAATGGGAGAAAAATAGCAAGTGTATGAGTTCTTGTCAAGCTACAAACATTGCATTTCCCTAGTTTTCCTGGATTTTTGTGTAGTAGGACAGTGAAAATATAAGGTCAAGACCTTAAAATATCGTTTAACTTTTATCATTAGGTTCAGAATCAAATATTTGCTTTCATGAAATGCAGAAACTTTTTCCTGCTGAGCTGAAGCTTAAGAAGGGTAAAGTTTTGTCCTTCAGGCTGCTGGAGGACTTAGCAGGCAAAATCTTGTTAAGCTGAATTAATTTTTTTCTTTGTAAATCTTTCCAGTATCTCTTGAAAGAGTGACAGTTTCTCATCTCCTCTCTCTCTGCCTCCACCCAGCTCATTCTTTTCAGTGCAATGTCTGAGTACCCCGAAGCTGCAGACCCACACTTCATCTCACACACGTGTAGGGTGTTTCAGAGGGAGCTCTTTTACCAGAAAAAGGCAAAGCCTTTCACAAAGTGAGCCAGTGCTGGCCTGTCTGTGTACCAGGCACAGGCAGTTAGGAATGGGTCATCCAAAGCCACTTTTCCTGTGGTAATGACAAAAATAAAAGTTACATTCTCTGAGTCCCAGGTCACCTTATTCAGGGGCCAAAATCTGGAGCTGAGGGTCTAAGTTGCACTCAGGCATCCCATGTCAGCACAGGCCAGGCTGGAGAAAGGTGTGTAAATCTTTTAAAGGTATTTTCCTGCTACACCACAGGTCGTTGGTCCAGTAGTACATTGTCAAAGTTGGTTAACACTGATTGCATCAGAGAAAGGTCGAAGTGTTTTCATAACAGACAATGATAGAATAAACCTAATCACAGTCAAAATGACTTTCTAAACTTCCTGTGCACTAATGACTGGCTCATGTCTTGAATTGTGAGGTTTTTGCCTTACAACAACATGTAGCAAGTTAATATGTTTATTTTTTCCTGCCTGTAAATTTCTTGTGAACATGATGAGTAACACAAAGTTTAGATGTGTACCATGTGTGATAGATTCCTATCCCATCTATCCCAAGCACCAGGCTCTGGATCCAATCGATGCAGCCTCTGTTGGAAGCAGCACAGGCAGACCTGGAGCTGAGGGAGATCGTGGAGGTGCAGGATTTGTCTGTGCTCAGTTATTTCAGTGCTTCTTCCCAGTATGGGAATGGGACCCACAGCCTGGTGTTTGCCAGCACGCCCCAGTGCAGGGGGGAAAGGTGGGCATGGCAGCTGCTCTTGTGGCTGTCCAACAGTGATGGGTTTGGTCCCTTCTGTGGAAGGAGAGGATCCAACTCTAGGTATGTTGCTATAGAGGAGGTGGAAACAATTTCTAAACAGACATGGCTTTTATTTTCTTGGGGCTTAGCCTCCAATTTCAGATATAACCCATCAGTCTCTGTCAGTCTGACTGGGTGCCCTGTTAATTGTACTCTGTAGTGGCTCTGCTCCCTGCTGCTAACTGGCAGATACCTTCATATTTTCCAGAGCTGAAAAGGGGATAAATGGTGTTAAGTATTACCTGAGTTACAACTCTGTGAAGGCACTTGGTGGATTTTCTCATCAGAACCTGCGATTTGATACCAGCTGAATGGCAGAGCTGTTTTCAATAGCGTTCCATGCTGATGGTAAAAAGTGACCCCACCCTGCTCTGTTCCAAGCACCCTGCTGGGACAGGGGCTGTGTCACAGCCTGTCCTGGTGTGTGACACACAGCTGTGCTCATGCAGTGCTGTGTGTCACAGCCTGTCCTGGTGTGTGACACACAGCTGTGCTCATGCAGTGCTGGGGAGGACGTGGCACTCGGGCTGCCACCACCCCGCTGCTGTGCCAGGGCCTGCCCTCTCCTCTGCTTTTTGCAGTCTCATTTTTACAAGGATACCAGATTTCACACCAACCTAACAGCACCACAGAATCTCTGATTGTTCCCTGCACTCTGTATTTCGTGGGTTTGTTGTCTTGTCTGATGCCTGTCACAGCAAGGACACTGTGGTACCTGGTGACAGCACCGTGTGCAGTGAGGAGCCAACGCATCCTGGTGGAGAGGGTGGGCAGGGAGCAACGCTCTGATCTGTCATTCAGGAGAGGCCTTGCACTTGCAGAGTGCATTCCAGCTGTTCTTACTGCCATGGCACTTGCTTTAACAGATTCTCAGCAGAATGAGGTATCCAGCTCTGCTGGTGCGAGTGCAGGAGACGGCAGCTTTTGCACCCAGCAGCTTCTGCTCCCTGCAGCTTCTGCTCCCTGCAGCTTCTGCTCCCGGCAGCTTCTGCTCCCGGCAGCGGGGCTGGAGGGAGGTGTGGGAGCTCACCCAGGTCAGGGACACTCTGAGAATTCACTGCAAACAAGCAATGTTTGCCCTGGCCGGGAGTCTGACCCTTTTATGAATCATCTAGGGAAAGGGGGCAGGATTGTGTTAATTGCATGTTGCAGGGGTGTAAAAAAGGTCCTTGCTTTTCCCGTAGAAGGTCTGTAACACAATGACTTTCACTGCTGGCAGGGGTGCTGCAGGAGTTGAATTATGACTGGAAATTAGATATGCATAGCCTGGCCAAACGATCATTAAGGGAGATATGGTAATCAGCTGCCAGTTTTCAAGGGCTGTAAACACCAAGAAGGGAAAGATGGTTTATTTGGGTGGTCTACAAAGTTGTAAGTAGGAGAAAAGGTATAAAACCAAGCAAATTAAAATGGAGGTATCAAGGAAAAAACTCTTAATGTTGAGTACTCTCAGCCTAAAAGACCTAACACTCAAGTCATGTAAAACAGGATTGAACATAACAAAAGAGTGTATTTCAAGCTGAAAGTGAACTTGAGTGCTTTAATATTCCTTTCACCTCTTATTTCCCTAGTCCTGTGTTTCATTAGCATTTTTCATACTTTCTTCTCAACATGTGGTTTTTATTCAGCTCCTGAAGATGATAGTGCTTGAAGTGATGTGTTATTGTGGAGGTAGCACAAACACCACTCCAATTATGATTTTGCCTTTGTTGCCATGGAGAAGTTTAAATCTATTTTAGGCCAAGGACTGCTTATAGCTGGAACTAAGGGTAGGAGGTAAGTGTAGCTTGGAAAGGTGAAAACCCATCACTGCTGATCCCCGCAGTCAGCCTGGCAGTGTGAGTTTCACAGCTCCCAAACTGCTGACATCTCAGCGCAGTTCCCTGCAGCTCTCACCTTGAGTTCTTGATTTTGGTACCTCTTCTCTGGTGCTTGCTCCTCCCATGTGCTGTAAGCTCCTTAAGCTCTTTTGGACGTGTATTTTTGTTTATTCCCTTCTACTTTGAATGTTCTCAAAGATTATCTAAGTTCAATGTTCCCTATGGCCTTCACCCTCCAGTCTCTTACCATCCTTGTGTTTCCTTTGTTTTGTGTGTCAAATGAGGCATGTCCCCATTAAGACAGAGGTCAGGAAAATCTGGAGACTGTAGCTAATGAATTAATGTTCTCATTTGCATAATTGATGGTTATATATCTCCTCAGTGACATGGTTTGCTGTGATACTTAAAGCTATTTTTGTTTTTGACTCCTCTGCCCCGCTGTTCTCTGCTGTCTACAATAAAGGTATATTACTAGTCAATGAAAATAAACTGACCCCAAAGCCCAAATTTTACAAGTTCCAATTGAATGCTTTAATCCTTTAATGCATTTTTGTTCACTGGCATATTTATAGTGGCTCAGCTCTAAATCTCTCATGGGTATTAGAGCAAGGGGAGTCAGTGTTTAAAACATCTGTGTGTGCTTGGGGCTGGAGTAGAGGGGGAAGAAAATATATAGGAGGGAAAAGAGAAATAGCTGAAAAATGAGAGTGGAAATCAGCTCTTTCCTATATTCCCTGGGGTTTTATGTTTAATACACATCCCTTTCCCTTCATTTCTTTGTGTTCTGGAGTCTGAGCTCCCAGCAGAAGCCTGTGTGCAGTGCCCTGTGCAATGGGTCCATTGGCTCACCTTGCTGGAGCTGCTCTGACAGAAGAGGCCAGCTCCCTCCCGCAGGAAATTTCATGTCTCTTCCATAGAGCCCTCCCTAGTGGCCTCCCTTCCCTGTGAGGGCAGCTCCGAGGGAACTGAAGGTGCTGGACCCAGGCCTTTGGAAGCTGGGCTCTCCTCACATCCCAGCAGTTTCCCATTTTTTTGGCTACATTTGACCGGATGCCATGGCCAGCGCTCGGTGAGGGTAACCTCAGTGAGAGAATGTACAGGACTGTGTACCTGTAAAAGGCATGTGAAGTGGGCTGTGAAGAGACGAGTGTGATGGAGAAAAGGGGGGAAGCTGCAGGGCCTGGGCGCGGTGGGGGAGATGCCCGAGCAGGCGGCTCCTCAGCAGCGGCCGGGCACAGCCCAGAGCCGCCGCGCCCGGCTCCTGAGGAGTCCCTTCGCGTTACGGGAACTCCCGATCCCTTCTGCTGCTTGCTTTTTAGCAAGTTTAATTATTAACTTCCGGGAAATCCTTGCTCACACTTCAAGTGTTTGCTCTTTAATCGTAATTCCTCCCTTTTTTCAACAAGGATATGTAGGAAACTATACAATATCCAATGCAAACTGCTGCGGTTGGAAGTCAGCTAAGATTTCCTGACTGCATTAATGGCTTGGAGAGATCTCAGGAGCGGCACACGGTGTGTTAGCGCCCCGGGGAAGGCGGCTGGTGCGGCTCCAGCGGCCCCTCGGCCCCGCTGCCGCCCCTTTCGGCTGTCCCTGGCTGAGGGCTCGGTGTCACCGTGACGCGGGGCCGGAGCGGGCCCGGGCCCGGGGCTGTCCCCGCGCGGCTCGGCGGTGCCACGGCGCCCTCTG
>VZRO01001448.1:33859-53738 GCA_013397915.1 Daphoenositta chrysoptera | reverse complement strand
ACATTCCCGGCCCATATCCCCCACATTCCCGGCCCATATCCCATATTCCCGGCCCATATCCCGCGTTCCCGGCCCGTATCCCGCATTCCCGGCCCACATCCCGCACCCGCGGCCCGCGCCCCCCGCGCTCGGAGCCGGCAGCCCGGGGCGGGGTGGCCCTCGGGTAGAGGCCGACCCGAGGCGGGTATCGCCGTCCCGCGGGCGGATCCAGAGGGAAGAGCCCTGTAAGAGCCGCTGGTCCCAGTGAGAATTCCATTAATGTTTAACGAGCGCCCGCGGAGCGCACAGCCTGCGCTGCTCAGCGCCTGCGGCCGCCCGCCCTTCATCCCCGGCCAAGCCACTGTCTCCGGCTGTCTCCGACGATTGCCGGGGCTCCTAAAGGCCGGGCTACAGCGCTACAGTTCGTGCAGCTTTCCTCTCGCCACTGGTCTCTCCCCCACGGTTGTCTCCATCTCGAAATCCTAAGGCGTCTGAACGCCTTTCCGTCAGCAGCAGCAATAAGTGCTCTCACACAAGTATCTGCTGGCTGGGGATTTCCTGTCATCCTGGCTGTCCACATTCAGCTTTTCTATCATATCTCTGTGTCTTCTCAAACAGCAAATGAGTGCTTTGCCTGTTCTAACTTTATCTCCTTCAGAGAACTGCAGTGTTGGGTGATGGCTGTGAGTTACTTTGTTTCTCAAAATTCAGGCACAGATTATTTTAAGTCCGAGTTAAAAAGTGAAAGAATCAGAATGGAATAGTACTCATGCATGTGTTCCTGCAGACTGGGACCTCTCACTCCCTTTCCAACAAAAATATCAGCTCTGGGTGTGCTGAAAGGCATGAGCACCATGTGGGGCTGCTGCTTCCATCTCACAGACTTTTGTTTGCCTGCTAGTCAAGGCATAATCTGGAAAAAGCACACCCTGTGGAGAGTAGGTGATGAATGCCTGTGAAATCCTGGCTCTGGGAAGGGCCAGCCCTGCCAGATGTGATAATGTTGTCCTCTGACAAATAGCCATAGCTTGGCCTTCTGCAGATAACCATGTGGTTTGTGTGTTGGCTTCAGCTATTGATCCCGCTGGGAAAGGGCTCCCTATCCTACAGCCATCCGTCCCACCTCCACTGTGCTCGGCTCTCACAGCCCACGGGGTTTGGCTCCACTTTTCCCTTTCACTGGCACTTCTGCACGGACTAACAATTACACATGTGCATTTCCATTTATCTCGGACCTTTCAGCTGGAAGTCCAAGTACTTCCCCCGCGGGAATCAGGCTCTGCAGAGAGCAGGGAGATAAGCAGGGAGCACCGAGGGATCACCCAGTCGGCGCTGCCGTAGCACAGCTGTTCCTCGTAAGGCAGCAGACACTTAGCAGAATTCCAGAGATCTAAACACAAAGTTTGGACCAGCTGTTTTCAAACGTGTTTGAGTTGCCAAAGCACAAAGTGCTGTGCTCGAGGTGTGGCCCCTATGGAGTGCACCAGGGTCAGTGAGGACAGGCTTGTCCTTCCCGGGGCACCGGCTCAGCCCCTTTGGCAGTGAGTCCAGCACACATCCTCTGCTTCTCATCCCAGCCCACACAACTCACTGCCCGTGCCAGGGCCCTGATGGAGCTGCTCTGATCCACAGTGTCTACTGGACCAACTGCATCTGCATTTTTGTGCAATGGCAAGCCTTTCTGTTTTTCTTTAAAACACTTTGAGCAGTACCATCAGCTCCAGGTTCTTGAGTTCTCCCCAGGGCTCTCTCATCATCTTGAACATGGGCAGCAGCCACAGCCTAGTGCTTCCCTGCAGGTCAGGAATGAGTGGTTAAATCAGCAGAGCTTTCCTGGGAGCTTTTCTGTGGCAGAACTAACTCACTTATTTATGTAAAGGCACACCCTAAAGGTGCTCATACATTGCTGTCTGTCACCTTATGACCTGTGTAACCTTACAGGAACTTTTAAAGGCCTGTATGTTCGTGATTCATCCCAAAAACCTGTGGGGAGAGCAGCACTGCAGAGGCACGTTAGCTCCAGTCTGGAACAGTGGTGTGCTCTTCTCAAGCAGCACATCCCCAGAAATGCCTGCAGTGCTGACTTGCTGCCTGACATCACTCAAGTATAATTGGTTATGTCAGGTCTACCATAAAACACTCTAAAAATGAGACTTCTTCCAGCAACAACTGAATTCCAGTAATCTTCAAGGCATGTAATTTGTTTCTGAAGTCGAGGTCCTATTTCCTGGCTGCAATAGCCTTACACATCAGTTCTGCAGGACTGGGCACTAAAGATGGGCAGCACGTCATCTAGGTTGAGAGGTGGCCACATCTAAAAGGTGATTCACCCTTAGAGATGAGTGTGTCTCTTCCTCTCCACTGATAGTGAAGAAAGTGTGGGTAAATAGCTCAGAGACATTGACCTTGCAACTTTACAAATCTCCTGAAAGGAATCTGACCTGTGAATTTGTAACTTCCTGTGAGAGGATGCTGAGCTTACAGGGCTTTTGAATGAGCAGAAACCCGATCTTGAAACTAACTTTAACACTGTGCTGTGGTGTACCCCACGTGTGCAGCAATCCCAAATCCAGGCTGGTGTCCAAGCAGTATCTCAGGATGCCCAAAGCCCAAAGCTGGTGTGTTCTGTCTTTGCCCACACATAACAGCACCCCCAGCCTGAAGGAGGAATCTGGAAAAGGCTCAGAGGCAGCACTGTGCATGTGGGCAGTTTGCAGAGCCCACAGGCTGATTCCAGACTAACCACTGCTGTTATCAGATTCTTATTATGCCCTGGTGTCTGAGTGCACATGGAACAGATACTCTGCCTTTTAACTACACCTACAGCAGTGGAAAAACTACCCCCCTGGTTTGAAACCCTCTTTGCTCAAGAGCAGGTAATCCCACCCTTGCCCCTCCCTGCTCTCAGGAGTGCTTGAAGCCATTGGGTTGTTTTAGAGAATTTTACCATGCAGCATAAAGGTTTGAGAGCTGAAGCTGCCCCGAAAATAAAAAATGATAGCATGATGCAAATGGAATGATATCACTGCACCTTTTAATGTCTGGGGGATTGAACAGGAGATGAAGGTGAAGATTGTTTGAGGTGCAGACTAGGAGGTTGCTGCAGGCTTCTGAAAAATCAGTGTTAAAAACAAAGGAATAAATACACACTGCTTTAACATCTGCTCAGCTGGCTGCCTGCTCCCTGCCCCACCACCCCACAATTCCTACTGTTTCATCCTCAAGCCTCAATCTACACCTTAATGTTTCCCAAAGAGGAGTAGCAATTTAGCATTTTCCCTTGTGTTCAGGTAGGACTGTCTGATATTGAACAAAGCACCCTGGTCATTTATAAGCCAAAAACTCCTGAATTCCTTCTCTGGCTTTGAGAACCTCAGCCTGTCCTTATTCCTTGGTACATAGTTCCAAGACACTTCTGCTGTGAGGAGATGCTGGTTTCAGAGGTGTCTCACCCCAAACTGCAATCTCCCCTGACCCCTGTGAGATAATTTGAGTTTAAACTACCCATACAAGAAGACATTATTTCAGTGATCCAGCCTGCAGCTCGAGCACCAGGCAGCGGGACACGAGGGCAGCATGCTGTGGCTGAGAGCACAGAATGGGATTTTTTGGTAGTTTTGTCACCAAAGCCAGTGTGTCATGTAGCTCCACACTTGCTTTTCTGCCCTGGGAAAAACAACTGGAGTGGCTGCTCTCCTGATTAGCTGCCCTCTGAAGCGTTCCACGTGTGTGGGTGCTGCCTGCACAGGATCAGCTGTGTGTCAGTCTGTACCTCCCTGCTGGAGGAAATGCTGAGAACACAGTGACTGCAAACTCCAGAGCACTCCAGAGCTGTGCTGTGCAAGGTGTACTGCCAGGATGGCACAGGATGTCACAGAAGCAGTTGTTCTTTGTTCACCTTCTAATCCTTCTTTTTTTCCCTCTTACTTTCTAGTGTGGAAACAGTAAATGATGGGCAGTTTCACAGTGTGGAACTCGTGATGCTGAATCAAACTCTGAACCTGGTGGTGGACAAGGGGGCTCCCAAGAGCCTGGGAAAGCTCCAGAAACAGTCTTCTGTCAGCCTCAACACACCCCTCTACATTGGAGGTACTGTGAATTGCTCTGGAGGTTTTAATGTGTCTTCTCAGAAGCAAATCATCCTCCATCCTATGGAGAGGGCTCTCGCACAGCCACCGCAGGAACAGCCCACTGGGCATTTCAGAAGCTTCCAGAACTGGCTGGCACCAAGGTGTCATGGCTGAAGTGGAGTATCACAAATTGTCAGTTGGCAAAAAAGCAAATCAATAGTCAGTAGGTTTAAATATACCATAACTGAGCAGTATTTCTGCTGGAAGTTTTATAGAGGCCTAAAAACTAGGGGGAGAGAGGTGTGTGATTAAGAAACATACTAACACACAAGCTGAGAACACCTTGGTTACTAGTTTTCTCATTGGAAACTGAAGGCACAGTTTTAGACAGATATTAGAATTGACTAAACCTCAGTTAAGAAGTTTTTTCACATTAAGTACTGAATCTAGGGGTAAGAAGAGGCCTAATGGGGTGGGGAACAATGCCCAGAATAATGACTATACCACTGATTAGGTGTCTGGTTACAAGAGACAGAACAAAGGCTGGTCTCTGCCCAATGGATTGTTTTTGCCAGAACCCCCCTAGTTCTATTCTGGACTGAATGTTGAAATCTCTCTTTCAGTGACATGGAGTTCTTGAATTTTGAGTCAGCCTATTCTGAATACAAAGGTCAGCAGAATGGTAACAGACTCAGAAAGTCTTTGGGCTTTTTCTTAAGAGATCATTGAAGCAACAGTAGAAACTCTTACCAACTTCAGTTGGTGCTGGTCAAGGCTTTTCTAAATAATTTTCTTTAATAACAATTCTTTAAAAGAACCCTGAATATTGCCCTTGTAAAACAGAAAACTGGCTAATCTTGCTTTGTACAGAGCTGAGCTTTTATAATTGGCTCCTATTAAGAATGTCACAGGCTATTAAAGAACATTGTGCATCAAAGCTAATCCGCTGGTGCAGAGCCATCACAATTTCTCCCTTTAGCACAGCACAAAAGATACCAATCCTGCAGCAATTTATACACAAGGAACTTGGGAACTAATCACATGGAAAAGTTTTGTTAATGGATGAGTATCATGGATCGATATTAATTCTCAAAAGGTACCTGAAAAAATTCTCAGGAAAAACCTGAGGCCTGGAATGAAGGACTGTTGGACGCCAGGATCCACGGCCTCAGTGGAGACTTTTTCTGTTGCCTATTAAAATTCTTCTTGCTTCTTTTTAAACCCTCAGTGTTCTGCACGTGGCACCTCTCCATGTGCAGCACTCCCACGGAAGCCAGCTGCCCTTCCTCTGCAGGGGGTTTAATTAAAGGAGTTGCCTAAATTACCCCAGAGCAATTGTTCCTGACCTACCTCAACACAGAGCTGAGCCTTCAGGCGCTCAGTTTTGTGCATCTCACAGCCACATCACCTGCTCCAGCAACTTCCCTCCTAATGTACAGTTAAACAGATGCTGGATTTGCTTTAAGACCACCTTTAACAGTGGCATCACTTATGGACAGCAAGTTCAGAGGCCTCGTGCAGCTGGAAATGGAAGCACTTGCCTGTGCTAATGCAGCTGTACAACCACGCTGGTGTCAGTGGGGAGGGCATAAAACAACATCCAAAAGCACCTGCTGGCCATCCAAACATGTGAACTCTTGCAAGCACTTGAACAAGATGGGAGGTGCTCGCCACTAAGCCTTGGTCTGGCCCTTGAAGTGCTGTTGTCTGTCTTTAGAGCCTTCCTGCACTACTTTCCATGGGATGCACTCTTACCACCCCCTCTCCTAACACTGTGACCCAGTGAAGCCAAACAGTCTTGTTGCATCCCAGAGGTGGATGCTACCTGCTGACAAATGAACGCATCCTTAAACCTTTCAGAAGAATAATTGCTATTAAACTGTAGAGAGAAGGAACATTATCTGTAGAGGACAGAAACACATGGCCATCAGCAAAAAAAAAAAGTGGTTTGGTTTGATTTTTCTTTTTTTTTGGGGTCATGTACTTCTTCCAGAAGATCGGGCAAGTGAGTTTATTTTTGTTTCTTTCCATTTCTAGAATGAGGACAGTGAGATTGTGCTACCTTACAAAGGTCCTATGCAAATTAATTATTCAAAGATTTTAAGGGGCTGTGACAAAAGAAGCCTTAGCAACTATAATTTATTTATTATCATTGCAAGTGTAAGTGAATCTTCCCCTTTTGCTTTTATCTGAAGGGATCCCAACCTCGACTGGATTATCATCCCTGCGCCAGGGTGCAGATAAGACACCCAATGGTTTCCATGGGTGCATTCACGACGTCCGCATCAACAACGAGCTGCAGGACTTCAAGGATTTACCCCAGCAGTCACTGGGAGTCCTCCCTGGCTGCAAATCCTGTAACATCTGCAAGCACGGGATTTGCCGATCCCTGGAGAAAACGAGTGTGATTTGTGAATGTCATCCAGGCTGGATGGGCCCTCTGTGTGACCAGGAAATTGGAGATCCGTGTCTTAACCACAAGTAAGCTCAAAGAAATGCTGATGGGAGAGCAAAAGCTTTACAGCTACACATACTTCACATTTCATCTTGCAAAACCACATCTGGCTGTTTTTGGAGGTGCTGGGTTCCCAATGAGGTTATTGACAGCTGTAAGTCAGCATCCGTGGCAGCTCTCAATTCCCACTTCTTGTTCGGACATTGCTCCTCGCCAAAGGAGCTCGTGGTGCTGAAGGAGCTCAGGTGTTAATGCTGCAGGTCATACCTTCAGCTGTGACTCCACACATTAAAATACAAAACCTCCTGTTAATGGGCATGGCTTAACCCCAGGAGGTGAATGTACAGACCCAGAGCAGAGCTGCCTGTGAGTGGGAGGTACACATTTTAGGGGTTTTCTCCCAGCAGCACTGGGCCCAGTCTTCAGACTTACTCCCTGAAGACCATTATGCACTCCAATGTGAGCAGTTTTAAATTTCCCAAATAGCTGACTTAAATATTACACTTTGAAACAGCCCTTTAAAGTGCAAGTTTAAAGGATGGTGTGGTGTTGCATGTGAAGGGAGCGTGAGTGTAAAGTATTTACAGTTCAAAGGCTCAATAACCACATCTCCATCAGAAACACGGGATGAATAGCTTTCTTATGGCAAATACACAGGAAACAGTCCTGTGCAGAGCAGCAGGCTGCATATTTTAGTGTTGTTTCATAAGCAGATGGAAGTACTTTTGTTTTAGAAGTTACTTCAGTTGCTGTCTTGGAAGGCACTTTTCACGAGCACATACTTTTGACAGGTAAATTGATGCAGTGAATAATCACTCTCAAATTTAACCTGGCAAAGGTACCATTTTAAACTTGCTTCTGGTTCTAATTCTGCAAAGTACTGAAGCCTGTGGAAGGTGTTGAAAAGCACCTGACAGTTTACAAACCAAAGATATGAAGACTCGAATGTTTCCTTGAATTTCCAATGTCAACACAAAGCTGTTGTGGTTGGACAGAGAAAAAAAAAGGAGTTCCAGATGTTCACATGATGGGGGATTGTTTCTCTCATAATCCAGGGAGGGTAAGGCAATCATGAACACAGCCCCTTGCTAAGGAAAGTAGCTGTGTGTATTTTTAATGCTCACACACCGTCCCACCTTTCCTGGAATCACTTCAGGCTTTTGGAGCTGTCTCCTTACAGCCACGCCCGGTGTATCCAGGGGAGGGTGGAGTGCTGCTGGCAGGTGTCTGCTCCAACACTCTCAGGTTAATCTCACTAAGGAAATGCACCTGTAAGGATCAGGTAACCTCTGGTTTGTGGGGCAGAAAATACTGCTCTACACAGACTCTGACTCCCTTTCTTACAGTGTTTTGCATGTCTTGACCTGACTGAAATGGCTCTTATAATGTGTCCTTTTTAGTTCAAAGTTTAAAAATTAAATGTACAAAAATTCAACATAAACAGGGAATAATTTTAAAGTATTAGAAATGAAACAAAAATAAGAGAGATGTAGGTTTATGTCAAGTTATGTTATGCCAAAGGTTTATAAGCCCTGAGCAGTTTTTCCTTGGCTGGAGAGAGTTGCTCTTCTCCCTGTTCTCAGTCCATTTCAAGTCTGTCCCTGTCCCAGAAGTGGGGACGGTGTCAGAGAACTTGCTAAGGATCAACACCCCACCCTGTGGCATTCCTCGGAAGTGCCAAAGCTCGCTGCAAACCCCAGGAGCCAGGGAACCCTCAACTACAGCTGCCTGCTGATAAGTCTGTGCATAGCTTTGCCACAAGCACCTTCATTTATCACGCTGGTTTTCATCACCTGATATTATTTGTACAGTAACTCTGCTCAGCAGGCCTGGGCATGCAGCTTGATTGTTGGCACTTAGTTCCACGTGCTGATGCTGTAAATGTGAGCTGTCTTGTGTGGATGCCAAGCCTTGGTCTGTGCTCACGGAAGAGCCTAATGTTTTCCATTTAGGTTCACAAATTCTAAATGTATTCTCTGAACGTTATCCAGTATGCACTGAAAACTCACAGCTTTCTCCAGAGCGTTTGACACTGAGCTGCTGTTTTTGGATTAGAGTCCTGGAATTAAATGGGCAGAAATGCCAAAGTCAAACATTTCTGGGAAAAGGAACTTTCACATCTAGCAAAGACCAGCTCCAAATGCTTCTGTTTCCCCAGGTGTCTGCACGGTAAGTGCACGGCGGCCGGCGCTGCTTACACCTGTAAGTGCGTGGAGGGCTACACGGGCACGTACTGCGACAGGAAGAGCAATTCCTCAACCCCCTGCAGGACTTGGAAATGCAGCCACGGGCAGTGTAAGCTCTCGGAGCACGGGGAGCCCTACTGCGAATGTGACCCCGGCTACAGCGGAGAGCTCTGTGACAGAGGTAGGCTTGGGAGCTGCGCTGCTGCACTCCTGCTTTACACCTCATTTACACCTGCTTTACACCTCTTTTCCCTGCCGCCCTGACTTGGGGGGATGGCAAATAGCAGAAGATAAAGCTAAGCCAGCCTCTGCAGAGAGTACAGGGAGAACAGAACCACACTCCGGTAGGTAGCTGCTGTCACAAAGGGAGACATGTAGGGAAGAGTTTTATTCTGTCTCCTGAATCCTCGAAGTTTGCTGCTCGCAGGATTTGGGTGGGATGTTTAAAGAAAAGGTTGTTGTGAGGTTTACCCTCAGCAAGCAGGGATCAGTTATTTGCACTGCTGGGAAGGGAGGTCTTACCAAGGAGGAAATGCTCACCTGAAGTGGCATGAAAGATTCTCAGCTTGCCCCTTCAGATGCAGCTGGGCAGGTTTCCAGGGGAATCCCACAGATCATGCTGGACTTTCCTATGAGGGCAGAGGCCCAACTCTTCTGCCCTGACCTGAAAAGACTCCCTGGAAACTCGAGTTTTAACTGCATCCTTTCTGCCTTTTTTTTGTTCCTGCACAGAAGGAAGGAGCTGGATTATATTATTTTTTATTTAGGTTGTGCCTTTCCTGTGAACAAACCACAGACTTTCCAAATTTTACACACACACATCACCAATCTGGCTGCTGCACAGGGACTGCAGAGCAGCACAGACACTCAGGTATCCCAGACCACTAGTGTCACACAGAGCAGGCTGACCTCTGCTCCTGAGAACCAGACATGGTAAAACTAATTCTTACTTTGCAGGAGTGTTGCAGGACTCAAAGCTCAGCATTCATTAAAACACTTCCAGGCTGCTGATCAAGGCCAGCAGGCCTGCTTGGCCTCGCCCTCGCTCCGGATATTACACATTTGTGTAGCCCAAGCTCTGTTTTGGTGGCAGGTACAAAACAATAAAAGATTAAGGACCTTCTCATGCCATCTGTTTGTCTTGAATTGTTGGGTTCCACCATGGGTGTTCTAGAAGAGCAGGCCTGAAGGCCCACAAAAGCATCTTCCCTAGGCCTGGTGGTAACCATGGAAACACTTCCAGGGCACCTGAGATGGGCTAGAAAAGAGGGCCATGGGTCAGTGACCTTCTTGAGCAATGGCCCGGGAAGATTGTGGTCAGTGGCCTCATATGGGATTATTTACACCTTCCCATAATAGGTAATATCTAGGGAATACTCCAGGTGACTGGGTGAAATCCTGGGATTTGATCTTCCTGTTTCTATGAGGTTCTATCCTGGTTGTGCTCTGGTATTTAGGTACCCTGAGCTGTGCAATGAACGTCTTTGCACTTCTCCATCTGCCATGCACAGTCCCTGCCCGGGGTGAGTGCTGCATTGAATCTCATTAAGAATCCAGGGCTGCTTGCTGATGTGCAGGGAATATCCGGCAAAATAGTTACCACACCTTTTTCTCCTTCCCATCTGTGTTGTGCCAGCAGAGAGCCTCTGCCAAGGAGAGATCGTCCGCGAGGTGGTGCGCAAGCAGCAGGGCTACACCTCGTGCGCCAGCGCCGCCAAGGTGCCGCGCCTGGAGTGCGGCGGGAGCTGCGGCGGCGGGCAGTGCTGCGTGCCCCTCCGCAGCAAGCGGCGGAAATACCTCTTCCAGTGCCTGGACGGCTCCACCTTCACGGAAGAACTGGAGAGACACGTGGAATGCGGCTGCTCCAAGTGCTCATAAGCCGTTCTCCGGTCTCTCGCCACTTTAATCGACTCAGAAGCGCTATCAAAATGGGACCTATTTACTTTCAGAGTGAAGAAGAAAAGAATTATTAAGTATATTGTAAAATAAGCAAAAAATAGAACTTATTTTTATTATGGAAAGTGACTATTTTCATCTTTTATTATATAAAGTATCGCACCACTTTGGGTATATGTATCATATAGTGAGCTATTTTTACCATGAAACTTTTTTAACAGTTGTAAGAAAAAAAATTTCAAAAGCTAAAAGGTTAAAAAAAAAGTATATATATAAAGAAAACATAGCCTAACAGGAGGAATGTGGGGTGACTTTAAGTGTATGCACAATGAACAGACGTAAAGGTGTTCCAAGGAGTCGCCACCGGACTGATCCGGGCTGAAGAAAGCTCCGAGGCCCTGGCTGGAGTTCCAGGTGGGCGAATCCCCGTGACCGACTGCATCCAGGCCCCCGAGAGCCTCCCCAGCCCCTTCCCTTCCCGACACTGCCGACGCTGGTTTGCTCCTGTACCGTGGCCCCGCTTGCTGTTCGTGAACTGGTTCCCTGGAGCACACAGGCACTGCCGTAGCTTGAGGCTAATTCCATTATTTGACTATTGTAATACTATAATACATTTTTTGCTGTGTATGTTGTATTTATCTGTGTTCACGTTATATTCTGCAGCAACTGTATCTATAGAGCACGGGCAGCTTTATCCAAAAGAAGGGTGCGAAGGGAAAGGAAGTGGAGAAATTTATGTTGCTTTGGGTAATTTGGGGGCAAAATGTGAAATAAGTGCTAAGTGATGCCTAATAAATGACATAGTACTTTTGTGTAAACTCCTCAGCTATGTTATTTCCCAAGTTTGTGCCTTCTTGCTCCCAGTCTTGAGCCCTTTTTTGTATATGAAATGTAAGGAATGCACTGCTACATAGTTTATCACACCTTGACACTTTAACTTGCAAAGGTTGTAAAGAGCATGAAAATACCGCAGGTGCCAGAACGCACCTGCAACCCGTCAGCTTTTACTGCCACTGTCACTTGAGCCACGGGTGTGAGCCGGGCTGAGGCTGCTGCTCGGCCCCACGCCGGCCCTGAGCAGCCGCCTGCCTCCCCAGAGCTTTCCGAGCCAGCAGGAGTTGCACTATACCCGAGTGAAGGTGTCGGGCCCTGCCCTGCTCGGGGAGAGCTGTCCCAGCTCCGGCAGCGCGGCCCCGCCGGCTCAGCCCGAGCGCTGCGTTCCTGCGCCCGCCTCCCGCGGGACCCACCCACCCGAGCTGCGTTCGGAGCAGCTGCCGAGCAGGAAAGGGGGACCAACGCAGGGATGAATTCTCACTGTGGATGTGAGGGGAAAATTGACTCTGGGAGTAAGTTTGATTTTTGAAGGGTTTTTGTCAGGGCTGCCTTTCAGGGCCAGGACATACATGCAAAGAGCACCATGGATACCTTGAATTTTCTCTTACTGTAAGTTTCAAACCTCCCCATCAACAACTGTTCTATTATCTGTGTAATTTCTCTCTTTCTTTAATGGAGTAAGTATTATGACTCTTTCTTCAAGTTCTCTGTCTCTAAGAAAGGTAGTCAGAGATGCTTCCTAGCAGCCATTAAGTCCTTCTGGGAATGCTTCTGGTCTCACCAAAAGGGTTTCAGATCAGGGATTCAGCAAAGGATGAGTAGGAAAGTTGAATCAAGATAATGGGACTTTGGTTTGCTTTGGGCTTTGGAAGGATGCACAGAATGTAACTCTGCCAGGACATGTAGAAATGTTTATTTCCCACTAAAGCAAAGAGACTATCTAGATATAATACAGCCAGAAAGCTGTAACATGCTTATTGTTCTTCTGCTATGTCAGTCCCTCCTTAACTGCAGCAGTTCATTCACATTTCTCTATTACAACCAGAGCAATGTGAGCAGAAGGGACATAACCAATGTAACAGCCATCTCAAAAACTCATCAAAATAAATATCAGTACATGGAGCTGGCAATCAGTGAAACATAGAACAATCACTGGTTAATGTGCCAGACTCTGATTGATACATTACAGCTCAAAAGCCAGGGAAAAACTAACCCTGGTTGCAAGTACCACGGACTGCTTTTTATTTTTAATATAACATCAGCAGCTCATAGCAGCTGGGGTTTGTGGTGTACGACAAAAATCACCTAAACCACAACCTGCACGTTTTAAAAATTCATGCAAGTAACTGCAAACACTTGTGCAAATATGTGCCAGGCACACTACTACCATTAATGTTTCATTCCTGCTTAAGAACATTTTAATTTCTGAAGAAGCAGCTGCTGTGGTGTCAGGCAGAAGAAACGCAGCCCAGCCCTCAGATTTGTAGCCACTCGACTGCCAAGGCCTGGGCAAACACGGCCCCTCTTGAACCTGTCCAAACCTGTGTTCACTTTGTCACTTGAGCAGCAGCTCCGTGAGAAAGAGGGTGACATTTACGGGTGGCCTCACCCTGCTGGAGGGTGCTTTGAAAGCAATGGCCTGCCAAGGCAAAAGCCATCAACATCTTGTTAACACATCACTCTGGGATTTACTTAAGGCAAGTCTTGCAGCAAAGTGACCCGCAACAGCTCAGCAAGGCCGGTCCTTTTCCTGGCCCTGTTCTGTTACGGCACTTCAGTGTTAAGCATTGGGATAAAGAACTAAGAAAATATATATTTTGTAAACAAATGTTGCAATTTTTGTATGCTTTTAGGCAGCACTTGCCACTGGATAGTGATGCTTTATGTCCATGATTCTCTGACTTGCTCTATAGAATTATTTTATGTTAAGAAGAAAATAAAAAGCATTCAGATGTGCCAAAAATGTGAGGTTAACTGAAGTGTAATCAGCTCTGAAAGTTCCTCTGTAACCTGCCTAATGTTACAATAGATTTCAAGAACTGTGGGTACAATGCAGTAGTTTTTACCTCCAGAATGTTTTAATATAAAGTGAAGAAAGATGCTTACCCTTTTAAAATGGCAATGCAGACTGGTGTGAACTGATGTATTTTATTATTAGATTTTCATTGTGATGTAAGTTTAAATAAATTGTTGGGTTATGGAAGATTGTAACACCTTGTGATGCAGATTATTTCTCTGTGTATTTGAGGTATTGAGTCCAACCTTCAGAGTCCACAAGGTAGTTCACAGGAAATGATGGGGGAACTACAGACATTCCTCTTGGACAAAGTCAAAGAACAGCTGTAGTTAAAGTTGCAAATTTTTATGGCATCACAGTCTAATATTTTAGGAGTCTTATATACACAGGCAAATTAAGCCACATAGGTTTTGATCCTGGGCATTTTCTTTAATTAAATACTTTATTTGCTACATTTTTTAAACTGTTTGAGAAAGGCCTGCAGCAAAACCACACTCATTAATTAATGCTAGAATAAATGAAGGAATATTGGGAATAGAGCTGGAGGAGGTAGGGCTGAGGAAGTGGAAGCCACACAGCCAACCATGGATGGAAGGGATCCTGTGATGTCCTGACACACTCAGGCTCCGAATCTGCTGCCACACCGCTGTAGCTGATCATTTTTAGTGACCCAGCTGTAACAGACTTCTGCAATTCATTGCATTCCAGCCTTACCATGGGATAAAATGAAGCTCCCACGTAGTCCTCTGCCTGCCCTCACCCATGTCCCTGTGCAACAGTCACTTATTGCTAATTATGCCTCAAACTATGGCCCTTAAGAGTTGCCTTCACAGTTCCATGCAACACCGGTGACAGCAGTTAGCCAATAAAAACACTCAACCTTAATGAGCATCATTAAGTCTGAACTATGAAGGTTAATTACATAATTGTAGCAGATGGCAGCATTTTTACCTAAAGCAAACCCAGCTGAGCCCACTAAAAAAGCTAGCAGGGAAGTGTTCAAAACCGTCTGGGTAGCGGCTGCCCCGGTTCGCTCAACAGTTCATTTGTGTTGCTCGTGGCTGTGCAGCCTGGGGGTCCCTGAGCAGGCGCTGAAGGAACTGCAGCCCGGGGATACAAGGCTCCTGTTTGTGCTTCTGCTTGCAGCGCCCCAAATATCTCTTTTCAGCCATTGGTACGCGGCAAACTGCTGGGCAATGGTCTATCCCATCTTCCTTTCTCTTTCGTGTTTTCCAGTCGGCAGGGAACAGCTGGATGCAGCTGCTGCTTGCTCGGTGGTTTGCTGCAGTGTGTATGGCAGGCTCCCCGCAGGAGCATTGGTTTTTCCCTTAACCGGCCACTGCCAGGCTGCGGAGTTCGCGGAGTTCTCTGCGGTCCTGTCACTTCTGGTCCCTGGCACCTCTTTTAGGAGTTACCTCCCAGTTTTTACTCCAGCTCACACCAGGCAGCCCCGCGGTCCAGCGGGCTGGACAGGCGGAGTTGGCTCAGCTCTGCCAAACCCAAGGTGCTCCCGATGCCCTGGTTTAAGGCTCAGCGAGATGTCACACCGGGTGGTCAGTCCGGTCTCGTTCTGCGTGCGCGCTGAGCCAGGGTGTTTTCTAGGATATTTTCCAGGGTGTTTTCCGGGACGTTTCCAGGGTGTTTTCCAGGGTGTTTTCCAGGATTTTTCCAGGACGGGCCCTGCAGCTTTCGAGGACAGCGGAGGTGAACGGGGTCCGCCACCAGGTGGCGCCGCAGGGCGGCGCGGCCCGTCCGGCTCCGCTGGGGCGGGAACGGGATGAATGGAATGGGATGGGATGGGATGGAATGGAATGGAATGGAATAATCCAGTGGAAAGGGACCCACAAGAACCATTTGGTCCGACTGCCTCAGCAGCTTGGGGCTGACAGACTCACAGCCCGTTGTTAAGGGCATTGTCCAAATGCCTCAAGCACTGCCAGGCCTCGGGTATGACTGCCTCTCCAGGAAGCCCGTTCTAGGCTTTCCACAAAAAAAAGCTCCCCGACATCCTGTATAAACCTCCCTGGTGCAGCACTGAACCATTCCCATGCATGCTGTCTGGACCCCGGGGAGAGGGCTCAGCACCTCCCTCTCCATGTCTCCTCCTCAGCGGAAGCTGCAGAGTACAGTGAGGTCACCCCTCAGACTCCCTCCCTCCGAACTGGACAAGCCCAGAGTCCTCAGCTGCTCATCACAGGACCACATGTGTATGTGATACCCGGATTTTCTGTAAAGTTTCAAATAATAAATGTTCAGGTTTTATTGATCCTGAGCCATCAACCTCCCAGCATTGTTCACCGGAGAGGACAGGAGTCCCTGCTGTCCCCACAGCATGGCACGGGAACACCATGGTTTACCCCAAGGAACTGCATGAACTGGCAGCAGAGGGGCGGCCCTGCTGAGCCCCAGGAGCGCATGTGAGACCCGAGGGTGTCCAACACTTCATCAGCACCATCCCTGGCTGGAAGACAAGGGCTCCATGTGCTGGCATATGGGACAGCTTGTGCCTTTTCACTGTGGCAGCCTCAGGACAGCGGCCTGATGTCAGTGTCACACGGCTGCTGTTGATGTTTATTATTTCCATGCTAGCACCTTATGGAATAACAACTGATTCTGCTGTTTCTACCTCAGTTCTGCTGCTGTTTGCTCACACACACTGAGACAAAAGCACTGCGTGCCTGCAGAGTTCTCCACCCAGCAGGGCTCCCGGAGCTGGCAGGCGCACACCCCGCAGCCTGGGATACCCCTCCTCTGCGAGGAAAGCACAGCTGCTCCTCCGAGCACCCTCACCCTCCGAGAGCCCTGCAGGCAGCAGAAGCTCCTCAGGCAGAGAACAGAGCACACAGGCAGTACAAGCAGTACCTGTCAGTACGAGGAGCTCACACCTACCCCGTGGTGCAGGGGACACCCCACAGGCTCACAAGCAGGAGGAACAGAGGTTGCTGCGAGACTTGCACAGCTCTGTGTCTTGTTCCTAGGTGATCTCTTGACCTTCTCCTTTCCCAGGGCTTCTGAGCTTTCAAAGTACAGTGATGCTCAAGATAGTCTGGGGATGACAGTGCCTTCTCTGACTTGTCTATGAGGTTTGTCCTCACGGCACAAGGATCACTCCTTTTCTGCAAAAATAACCTTTTACAAGGCTGTGTCTTACCTGGAGAGGAAAAGTACACGTCCTAAATCCGAGGTGTGGGAGGGAGGAAAGCGGGTAAATGAGTGCTCAGGGGATAGTTCAAAACTTACAGGGCATCAGGCCATTTTCAGTGGTCCAGCCTTCCAGCTAATCCATCAGCAGCATTTAACCAGCCCCTCTGCTGGGGAGGGGGGTGTTTGGACTGATGGTGTTTGTCTTCCCGAGTCACTGTCACGTGTGATGGAGCCTGGTCCCCTGGACACGGCTGAACACCTGCCCACCCACGGGAAGCAGTGAATTCATTCCTTGTTTTGCTTTGCTGGCATGAACACCTTTTACCTTCCCGATTAAACTGAATCCAAGAGTTTCCTCACTTTTACCCTTCCAGTTCTCTTCCCAGTGCTGCTGACAGGGGAGTGAGGGAGCGGCTGCGAGGGGTTTGACTGCTGGCTGGGGTTAAACTTCGACAGGAAAAGCCTCAGCCCTGCCTTTGACACTTCTTGCAGAGCAAGGTTACAGGAACCAAATACCACAAGGTAATTTAGGTGGGGACTTTGCAGCATGCGAGATAATATCAGGCTTTCACCTAGCATGTGATAAGAGCAGGCACAACAGGCAGTTCTTATAAAGCAGCTTAAACTTCCTTAATTACACACCAGCATATTTTGCATCTCTTAACCTGCCCTAGTTTCTCCTGGTAAAGCACTCATTGAACTGTTCGGGGGCTGCGGTGGGGGTAAAATTTTCCTTATTTACTATGTTGAGGTAAACACCAAAGTATGATTTACAGCACCAAGACACAGACTAAGTCGGTCACACCAATAAATAAATGAGATTCTTATATAGCAATGAAACAATTTTCTTTTCACCCCAGTAATACTGATTTTTAAAAGAGTCCTTGCCTTCAGGTATATCATTCATATAGAATCCTCTCGTCTGGTTTCATTTCTCAAAGATACTTTGTAGTACTTTATGACAGTAATTATATAAGTGTGTATATATATATATATGTACACATTTGTATTTATATAGCAAATCATACATTCACCTTCAGATTTATTTATTCTTACTTAGGGAATACTCCAAGCAGTATGTTGACTGACATACCAATAACTCCAATCTAAAAGTGCTCCTAACTTACAAATCAATTGCTCTGCAAATTCATGAACGTTCTGAGCCTCTCACAGGCCTGTGTTAAACTTCTGGTTTGAGCTAAACCTCAGCTCTGGGATGGACTGAAGATAGCTGAGCACTGATCTCAGTTTTGTTTTCTGAGGTTTTATTTCACATATTCTCTCTCAGCTGTGACATTCAGATAAAACACTGCAGCTGATTGTGAAGAAACCGAAAGTTCAGATTTGCTGATCTTGTTTTTAACTGAACAGCCCTTAGTTCATTAATGATCCTAGAGGCCTTTATCTATTCCCCTTTTTCACACAGGAGATGAGTTACGAGGGTTTGCTTGATACAACAGCTTGAAGTGGGCATCCAGTGTATTAAAATTCAGAACTTGCTCCTCAAGCCCATGCACCAAATATGCATTTTTGTCCCTGACAGAGTCAGAGGCTGGGAAAGCAGTCAGTGAATCTGCATTGCTGGAAATGAGGAGTTACCACTTCCTCAGTGAAAGGTTGGGTCAGGAACTTTTCTGCCTGTTTCAAGACAGCAGGAATCAGACAGCTGTCAGGCTGTACACTAAGTCTTTTCTTATTTTCTGGGTTGCATGTATATATTTATTACCAGCACTTCCCAGGGATGGTATTTCATTTCCTCTAGAGTTAGAAGGTGTGTAGGAAACATAGTCAGAGTGTCAGTGCTGGAAAAAATGCCTCAGAGTTAAGGTAATAAAAAATCTCCCTGCAGATCTGTTTTCCTCAACCCCACCAGAGATGTCTGCAAGACACCGGATAGCTCATTTTACACCAAACATTCCACGCTGCACAGTCTGGTGACAGGCAGGAAATTAAAGACTCTTTTCCAATCACAGTGTATATTTATGAGCAAATTAACTTCCAGGTAGTGGCTAAATTCTTGTATTCCCTAACATGTATGTAAATGCTTGTGTTTAATGTTTTAACAGTAAACTACATTGCAGTGAAAAACCACAAAACCACACCAAAATTTCCTCACTTTAAGAGTAACACACGGGAATTTCCACAATTACATGTAGCTTACAGAAAGAGAGAAGTTCTGTAGCCTTGCTAGTAAACTCTGAACTTCCTTTAAGGGATGAGAAATAAACACTTAGAAGACTTCAGAGTAAGTTTCCCAAATACAGACATTTCAGAAAGGGAACATGATAAATGAGAGAGGGCATCCACATGAGAATTTCAGCTTTTTAATGTAAGATTCTGGATTAAAATCAACAATAAATATATGACAAGTTTTTCATGTTTAGGAGCAGTGGGGGAATGGAGGATGAAAAGATGTGGTTCCTGTCCTTACACAACAGGTTCGTGCGTAAACCCCATGCCCAGGAAATTCAGCATTTAGTCTTTCCTTGGTTACTTCAAAAGAGACTTTTGCCAAAGCTAAACTCCAGACACAAAGAAACTTCAGCTTCCAATATGGAGGTTATGCCCAAATCCTCCTCCTAGGTCACAGTAACTGATCTATAATTACATGGCACTTTATCACAAAAGAGAGGGGAGAAAGTGGGAAAAAAACCATTATGAATTCTTGCTGGAAGAGTTGTGAGCAGCAGGTGGGAGACCTCGCCTCGTCCTGCCACTGGTGCTGGGCTTCCCTGGGGCTGCAGACAGTCAGGAGAGACTCCACAGCCCTGGAGGGGTGTGACATGAACTGACTGTGCTCACACCCTGTGTGCTGGACAGGGGCCAGCGTGTGCCCAGTGACATCCTGGCCCGTGTCAGGAACAGTCTGAGCAGCAGGGCAGGGCAGGGATTGTCCCCCTGCGCCGGGCACCGCTGAGGCACCTCCAGGCTGTGCCCAGCTCTGGGCCCCTCAGTTCAGGAAGGACATTGAGGGGCTGGAGCGAGTCCAGAGAAGGGAACGGAGCTGGGGAAGGGGCTGGAGCCCCAGGAGTGGCTGAGGGGGCTGGGAAAGGGGCTCAGCCTGGAGAGAAGGAGGCTCAGGGGGGCCTTGTGGCTCTGCACAACTCCCTGACAGGAGGGGGCAGCCGGGGGGGTCGGGCTCTGCTCCCAGGGAACAGGGACGAGACAAGGGGAAAGAGCCTCAGCCTGCACCAGGGGAGGTTGGATATCTGGAGGAACTTCTTCACAGAGAGGGCGATTAGGTGTTGGAATGGGCTGTCCAAAGAGGTGGTGTCCAGAGAGTCACCATCCCTGGAGG
>VZRO01001448.1:0-33171 GCA_013397915.1 Daphoenositta chrysoptera | reverse complement strand
GCCCCGCGGAGCCGCCGCCGCCGCTGCCCGCCCCATCAGGCGAGCGGCAGGAGACCCGCCCCGGCCGGCAGCGAGCCGGGCCGCCGCCGCAGCGCCATGAAGATCAAGGATGCCAAGAAGCCGTGTAAGGCCGGGCCGGGGGAGGCGGCGCGGGGGGCGCGGGGCTGCGCGGCGGGCGGTGCCCATCCATGGAGCCCGGAGGTGCCCGCAGAGACGCGTCTCGCTCCGGTCTGTCCCTCCGAGGGAGGTGTCGGGGTTCGGGTGATCCTCAGTGCTGGCGTCGGAAGGACTAGAATAGAAAGTGATATAATCAGTTTCTTGGGGATGGGTGCTGTGTTTGATGAAGACGGCACTTAGCCAGTGTGCTGAACACCTGCGCAGGTGGCTGCAGTTGCTACAGTTTTGTTTTTTACGGGCTAATCAACTTCTAATTCTCTCCAGAGTATTTACTAATATTTGGATACAAGTCTTTCATCAAACCACGCTGAATGCTTCCCTTTAATAATCACAGCTGTAATAATATTTCTTACTATGCATTATTCTGGAGTGCCATGTTTGTTTTGGAGAGGACGAACATGGTTCAGACTCAGGTGAATATAAACAAAATGTCTTACGATTACAGCTACTTCTTGGGAAGAGAGATTTGGATTGAGTATGGTTAATCGACATGCAGTGTAAGAGATGCACAGCTGTGCAAGCGAACACACCTGTCAAGCTCATACAGGTGTGCCTTAGCTGAAAGGGATGGAGCTATTGCTCCACTGAGTTTAGCATCTTTTTCTTTGTCATCATAGTTAAAGACTTCCTTTCACGGTGGGTTACTGTATAGCAAAGATGACAAGTCCCAAATTTCTAGGCCTAGTGTTGTTCATCTGGCGTGCCTGGCTAATGAACAGCATACAACTAAGGATATGGAAAGTCCATGTTTCAAATGTATTTTTTGAGCAGCCTAAAAAGAAGAAGATCACCAAGCGCATATTTAACACAGGAAGTATTAGCATAGTTCTAGAAATAGCTGTAGAGGCTTTGAAAGTACGTTGTTTCTTGTGGTCTGTTGGGGAAGCCCTAAATATGCAGCTTGTAGCACACAATTAACCATCACCTCTTGTTAGTGCCAGAGGGTGGAAATTGCTGAATTGACTGTAATGATGTATATGAAAAGTAGAGTTCAGGCAGCATTCTTTTCCCCTGGTATAATAATAAGAAATGTTATCAGGACAGCAGCAGCTGGCTGTAAAATGTTACAGTGGTTTGATGGGTCAAATGGTGGGACTATGGCTGCTCCTACTGCAGAAACCTGCTAATTTCAGGACTGTCTCTGCTGGACCTCAAAGCCTTGTTTTCTGTAGTGGTGGGTTTAAGCCTCATAGTTAAATAACAGTGCAAATGTTATCAAGAAATTTTAACTGCTTAAATATGCTACAGTTGTAGTTGCACTCTTCCAGTTCTTGAATTTGAACTTTGATGTTGGTTTCATGATGGGAATTAGGAACAGTTGGAACTGCATAAGCAGGAGGGGAAGAATACAGTGTCAAACTATGTTGTTTATTTCTTCTTGACTCTTGAACACACTTTGGAGCTGGTGGTTTTTTAAGAGATAATAGCACAGAGTTTCTTAGGCAGTGAACTTTAGACTCAATCTGCAGATTTCTGCTCCTGGTTAGTCACACTGAGAGAGCAGCTGAATGTTTGAACAGGAGCACATCCACGGAAGTACTGAAGATGGAAATTGATATTCAGGGTCTCTGTACCCAAATACTGCTGTCAGTTTGGCTTGAAGCTCACGTTGACATGAAAGCTCAGTTGGGCTAACAATAGCACTTTTAGTCTGTTTACAAATTATTTGGCTACGACACTTGTAGACACTTTTCAAGACAATTGCTGAGTGTACATTCCTTACACCAAGTGAGTACCTAATCGTCTGTGATGCAGCCAAATGTGATTCTGGGGAAAAATGGATAATTGTTACTTAACTTAAGAACCTGCAAAGTAGAATTGAGCAGATTGCTTTAGTCTGCCTGTACTTTTGTCTGTGGTGTTTAGCATCAGGAAGGAAGGCCTGATTGCAGTGACTGGCATGAGAGAGGTGAGGGTAAAATGGAGACCCCAGACCAGTTCAGAGTCCCTGATGTGGATACACTGCCCAGACATGCTTGTGTGGTCCTCCCTTCCAGATCTTCACCTGACTAATGCTGTTGCTAATTTGTTGGAGTAAAACTGTGAGAAATGCAGCAGAATCTATGGAACACAGCTTCTGAGATTGGCTGTCTCAAAAGAGGCTAGCAAAATTTAAACCTCAGCTGCTGGTGATGAGAGGAGTCAGGCGTTTTAAAGGAGTATAACAGAAATTCAAATCAGGAAAACCTTGTACTAAGTTAGCATAGCAGTGGAAGCTGGAGAGGTTGTGGAGTCTCCATTCTTGGAGGATTCTTCAGAACTTCACTTGAGGCCTCAAAAGTGTTGACTGGACAAAGCTGTAGCTGATCTCATCTAGTGCTGGCAGCTTTCCTGCTGGTGTAACTGAGAGGTCAGACCAGATGACCTCCAGAGGAACCTTCCAAGCAGCAGTTGAATGATAGCTCTTCTGAGGAAATGCCCATGGGGAAGAATGGCTGGCAATTTTCAAGGAACTTTCCAAAGGTTACTTGTGGGTTGAGATGATAAATGTGAGAGCAGCGAGTCTTGCAGAAGTGCTGCTGTGTGGGATCTGCCCAAAGGGAAGAGAGCAGGAACTCATGCAGAGAGGGCTGTGCGTGTTGGCGGGGGAAGGCAAGAGCCCTGTGCCAGTGCTGCGCTCTCGGGGGAGCTGGAGCCCTTCCTCTTGGCTCTGGAGAGCAGCGGAATGCTCAAGGAAAGGCAAAGACTTCCCGCATTGAGTACACTCTGTATGTTACTTTTTACAGTTTGTTCCTTTTGTTTATTGAAAATAGTTTGAGAACAAATGCCTGCATTTTCCTTGAGACGAATTGAGATGCACTAATATATGAATGTACATTGCAGAGATTTGCAAAATTCTGCATCGGTATAAAGGAAAGATGAAAATCTCAAGTTTATTTTCTCCAGTGTGATTCTATGGACACATATAGTCATTGTGGATACATGGAGGGTTCGTGTAGTAAAATTGATGAAAAATCCATTTAGATTGATGGAGAATCCCTTATAAATAGGTGGATGGTTTTTTCCCCATGGAATTTGTTGCAGAGATTTTTGATATCCTAGCATTTTCTTACTAGTCCTTGAAAGCTGATTATTAGCCCATAGCAGATGTTCAAGGCTCTCACTTGCTTGCAGTTGAAAAATGTGTTTCTAATAATGGATTAATACTGCCAGGAACAGTGTATACTAAAAATGTTAAACACAGTGCATCTCTAAGTGTTAAATTATGCCTCTGCATTCTGTATCTCACTATAATAACACCTATCCCCAAAGAGACCGCTGCTGAAATGTCAACAAAATTACCAGAATGAGCAAGGAGGGAGAAACTGAAAGCAGCGATATTTTGTCTTGTATTAAGCTTTACATGGTACCCAGTTGTAGAAGTGATAAAGCCCATGAAGAGCAGTTACAGTAATTGCCCATTACCACCTGTCCTCCCACTTGAACGGGGCTGTTCTGGAGCGTGATCAGAGGTGGCTGAGTGGGAGTTGGCAGAGCGTGATGGAGTTTTCCCACAAGGAAAATGGGAGGATGTGCCAGGGCGTGTCAGATACATTTAATTTGCATGTTAATTCTGTCCAGCCCAAATGTATTTTGAGCTGGACTTGGGATATTGGAATCTAAAACCTGTTACACAACTTAAGGAGAGGAAGTCTCCAGTGTCTCAAGGACTAAGGACACTTCAGTGCAGCTTTGCTCTGCAGAGGCTCACAGGCTTTGCAGATTGGTGTTCATGGGCACAGCAAAGGCATTCTGCTGCCCAGCCCTCAGGTCAATCCCATTTCATTTAGCAGTTCAACAAGCTTTGGTGTGTTTTCTCTTAACTTGTCCCATTGCTCACATTAGCAGCCTTGGCCCCCCAGCTGATTTAGCTGTTAAGAGTTTGCCATCAGGTTTTACTTCGCTGCAGGCTGATGTTGTAGGGAAATTCTGGAAGTAAAGAATGGGTCCACTTGCCCAAGAAGAAGGTTAATTTGGAGAAACTGCAAGATGCATGTAGTTCATGTGTTTATACACACTAACTGTGTAATAATTCAGCATGACTTCTAAATAGTTGTTTGCCTTGTCAGTATTCAGATAAGAATGGGATCAAGGTTAGTTTTGTTATCAAAGGCTACATACTGAGCTGAATTAGATAAATTTTGGGCATCAGAACTGATGATACTGCATACTTTCATAAAGAACTGTTGCAGTGCTGGCAGAAGTAAGCTTAAATTTTCGTGGCTTTCATGATCATTTTCCTTTCTTGTGTTTTAAGGCCGTATGGAATCGTGAACTTTGGCACCCTTTGGCAGTCGTTTCCCAAGCCATGTTTGTACTTGGAGTGCAACAGTGTTATGTCTTAAAAATGCATAAGCTTTCTTACAGAGATGACACAAAATGTGGTAGCCTGTTCTTTGCTGTTACTGACAGCTGTGAATTTTTTTTTTTTCCCATGGTGCCAAGCTCCCAGCTTGAATTAGGAGTTAGCTACTCTTCTTTGAAGGTTGGTTCTTGTTAATTTAAACAGGGTTGACCCAGAGTGTTACTTTATCTTACAGGGAGAAGTTAGGATTTCCAAGGTGTTTGTGTTTCAGATGTGTCATTACATTCATAGGAAAGAGGTTGACAGGAATCTGTTTCTCAGTTTTTAAAAGCTAAATACAAACAGAACATTAAACAGAGGAATCTTAGGCTTGACTGAATAAGGGGGCAGTAGTTAGGTCTTTGAGTGTGTACTTCCTGCAGCTTTGGATGCAGAATGGGGGTGCAAAATCAGAATACAAGTGTGTGGTCTGGATGGAAAGCTTCGAAGGTCCCCTGCAGAACCCATGGAGGAGGAAAACACTTCAACCTTTGTGCTTGTGTTGGCACAAAAAAGACATGTACTGTAATTATTTCCTTTGGCATATACAGACCGTATATGATAAGATATAAGTAACCTTAAGATTGCTGCCAGTGACTGTGTACAGCAGGAACTTGAGAAGTGCAGACACAAGAGAATGAGGCTTCCCTGTGTATCTCTAAAGATTATTAAGGTATAAATAACAAGCAACAGCCACCAGCACGGGTTTTCTTACTCAGCAGAACTGCTGCCTCATTACGTGACCACAGCACTCTTCCCTTGCGGGAAGTGCTTTTCTAATTGCAGGAAGCAGTTCTAGGGAATCCTTTTAAAGATCGTGGGTTTTTTGAATTCTGAGCAGGTTGCCCCTCAAAGCTGTCTTCACAGCATGTATAGAGCAATCTGCTGCTTTATTGCAAGGGTTCCTGGCTGCTGTGTCTAGGTAGGGACCACAGTGGCTCCTGGCAGAGCTGGGGAGTGAAAGAAAATCTGGATTTGTAATTAAGGAGGTTGTATATTATGGTACTCCTCTTGCTGTCCTGGAGACAGTTAAATTTGGTGTGAAGTACCACGTTAAACACCATATGGGTTTTGAGTTCCCAGTTAGTGTTCTACTTCACATATCTGTCTCTTTTTGGATAGTAAAGATCTGTATTTTGTGTATTCTTAAATAGAGCCTGGCCTGACTTCCTAAAAGAAGGATGTGTGTTTTTGAAAGAGTTTTATGTAGTTTATGCAAGGCAGTTTGGCTTGTTAAATAAAAAGCTGGGTTCTTACTTCTCCTTTTTTCAAATTGTTGCTGACCACTGCAGAGAGGAGCTGAACTTTGAATAGTTGAGCCCTGCATTTCTTCTGTGACTAGGAGTTACATTCTCAGCAAGGAATATTTCTGAGCTGTGCATTGCTTTTTGTGGACTCTTCCTGGGAATAACAATAAAGAGGAAAAGCTGGAAAAAATCTTATAATGATCTAATCCCATAGAGCTGTGGAAAAAAGTCCAGTTTTAGTGCAGGGGAATTGATTCTCCTTATAAATTGAAGCTGTGGAATGATGGTTACAGTTGTGCAGGTCTTCAAACCTAGTATCTGCAGACCTATAAGCTTGAAAAGAAGGTTGTGTAATTGGTATTGGTCTCATCCAGACATGTTTCTGTAACTGTGACTGCTGAAAGGATCAAGCTGATGTCTGGGGATATTTTTTCAAAAGGTTGTGCTGCTGGCATTCTGCTCCTAAATCTCTCAGAGAAGCATGACCCACAAATACAAGTATAAAAATACCTTTTATAGAGTCATTTATGTATCCCTGCATCCAGATAGGATGGCTCCTGAGCCAAGATCTACCCTAAGTAACTCTGCAGCTGTAAGAGGAGGGTTCATGAAGTTTCCATGTTGTGTCCATGTACAGTTACATTCAAATTCAGTAGAATCTGTGTATTTCTGTGCAATCCCAACTGATTGTGCCTTTGCCATATAAATGTGTATGTGGGTGCCCTTCTGTGTTTGGAAAACGAAATGGCTTTCATTTTCCTGGCTGTACCTGTAACAAAATCCATATAAATCAGTCAGGAGTGGCTTGCATGCACAAGAGTCCTTGTGTAACACCTTGATGCTATAAGGACTAAGTTAACAGTACGTGGGCCCAGTTGCTTGTCAGAACTCCTCCACCTTGCAAATGAAACTTGAGCAATGTACTTGCCAGCCAAATCTTGACAAATTTTCAATAGAAAAATATAAAACTTCCTGGGATTTGTCACAAAGGTGAAAACTGGCCTATTTCTTTAGTTTCAAAATCTGTAAATGGCTGTTAAGAACACTCAGTTAACCCAGAAAACTGATATTTTACAGTATGATCCCATTTTTCAGCTTAAAATGTGTTCTCATTTAAATTATGGAATAAACTTACAGTTCAACTGTTCTTGTTTTTTACTTGGTATACAAGATCCATAAACCTTAAGACTTACAGAGGCATGACTAATGCTGTATTTGCAAAAGCTTTTTGGATCATTTAACATGGGATGCAGTGGATCTTCTGACAAACAGGCATGACTTGCACCAAATCATCCTTAAACCCATCACATGAACTTTCAGCTGTCTCTCCCTCTTTCCTGTTTTGGAGGACAAGATCCTATTTATTCACTAGGCCTGCTGAGCAGGAAGAATCCAGGTAGTACTTGGGTTGGTGTGTCCTAGTAAATTCTGCATGGGTTGGATTGGCTCCTACAGACATGTCCTGCTCTGGGTGAATCAACTTCCCTTCTTCAGTTTTGTTCTGAGACATCATTCATGGCAAGATGTTGCAGCTTGGTGAGGTCACTTAATAAATCATCAGCTAATTGTGGTCAGACAGTAAGGTGACAAATTTTCTTATGTCCATAGTGTCGGGGTGAAGAGGTCAGGCATACAGTTGTAAAATCAAGTAATGTGTGTCTTTATGCTTAGTCTTATGCTTAGCCCTTGGCTTTATGGAAGAGATACCAGGTTTATAGCACTTCTTAATTTCCACCTCAAGCTACATTTTGTCACAGAATTTACCTTTGTATTTAAATTTAGTTTTTCAAGATGAGTGAGATAACCAACTAAATTCCTTTGTTAATATCTGACAATACTCTACTGACACCCATTTCTGAAAGTTGAGGCATCGTTAACTTCTTAACTTCAGCACTCATAAATGAACTGACACAGAGCCAGCCTTGCCTAAATACATTAAAATATTTTTGTTGGTCGTTTTTCTCAAGGATAGATCCCGCTGGTAATGTAAATACAGTGTAATTGCATCTTGCTCATGATAAGCATACTAACATCTTTGTGGTTTTGTTCCTGAATTTCATGCTTCTGTAAAGTATGAATTACATCTGAAGAAATAAATTGGAATGCTGGAAAAAAAAAAAAGGAAGAAGACCAAGCAAGTTATAGTGTCAATTAGGAAATAAAAACATGAGCTTCCCAGCTGGATATCCAAGATCTTTCTTAAACTTAATTTTTAAGTTTTAAATACTGTTTCTGGGAAATGACAGTGGGATAGCTCTCAGTTGAAGATGTTGTCTTTGCTGTACGGTTACTGAGTTTCTTTGTAACTCCAGATAGTTAGGAATATTTATTGATACAGGCATATTAAGATTATGGTCCTGCATGTCACAGACCATAAAATCCCCTTTAGGAACTGCAGTCATCCCTTATAACGGACAAATGCAAAGCACTTGTGCTTTAGTGTTGTCATTTTGTAGTACAGAAATTCCCCCTTCCTAGCCAAGGTACCAAATAAAAGAAAAAATACCAAAAAACTGAACCTAAATTCAGTAATATTAATTTTCTCTTTTGCTTGCACTTTTTAATAGGACATTTGTTATCCCTTTAACTTCAAGGGATAGAAGTTGGGCATCTTAACTGTGTCAATTTTTAAAGTGTGTGCAAATAAATTAAAGCTTTCCTCTCCACAGCCACGTTATGTGAGGGACTTTCAGAGGAGGAGTACCTGTCCTGCCCCTGTTGTCAGCTGTATGTGTAACCTGCTTTCTTCATCTGTGCCTTGCAGTCTTTGTGCTGAACTACGTCAGAGCTGTTATTTTAGAAGTGAAGGTTATTTTAATCCTTTGTTCTCCATAAAAAAAAAAAGTGGTTGAATTTTGTTTATGAGTTGCTCTGAAAGATAGGGTATAGTTTGGGGAGTTTTTAGTTCGTCTTTCTGAGCACATTGTAGCACTTAAATAGAGTTGCTCATTTTTCCATTTTTACCTGTGACAAGAGATATTTAAGGTCAAGTAACTGAAATGAGTGCTAATTCTTTTCTCCTGTGAGGTTTCTTGTTAATGTCTGTCTTGTTGAAAAGTACAGCCCTGGTTCACTCTTAAGTTCCATGTATGGCTTTTTCTCTTCAACAAACCTAATGGCTAATTCTTGTATCTTCACAGCTTTCCCATGGTTTGGCATGGACATTGGGGGAACGTTGGTCAAACTTGCCTATTTTGAACCCATTGACATCACTGCAGAGGAGGAGCAGGAGGAAGTTGAGAGCCTGAAGAGCATCCGCAAATACCTGACTTCCAACGTAGCCTACGGATCCACCGGCATTCGGGATGTCCACCTGGAGCTGAAAGACTTAACCATTTTTGCTCGAAGAGGAAACTTGCACTTTATTCGGTTCCCAACTCATGATTTGCCTACCTTCATCCAAATGGGAAGAAATAAGAACTTCTCAACACTACACACGGTGCTGTGTGCCACCGGCGGTGGCGCCTACAAGTTCGAGGAAGACTTTCGCACAGTAGGTAGCCTGGCTTGCCTCTGCCTGAAGCTGGTGCTGAAAGCATTCTTGCTGATGGGTTAGAATAATCTCTCTTTTGAAAAACTGTGGAAATCTCTAATACTTTTCATTGTTAATTGTATTAAGTATGGTGGGAAGTTACAGCCTTCCTGGAATCCACGGCACCTGTTCGTTGTCCTTCTGCTTTATGAGAGAACAGCAGCTTAAATATCATGTGCAGAACTATGGAAGAACTGTAGTGAGCCTCAAGCCCTGCAGAATTTCTGTCCTGTGGTTTTCCTATGATCCCTGGAGTGTTAATAAAGTTGCAAGGATAGTTACTATGATGCCGTTGGGCTTTTTATATGTCGATAACTTAGAAATTACTGTTTTGACTTGTAAGATGGGGGAGGAACCCCACAAACCTTGAGAAGATTTGCAGATGTGAGTTCCCACCAAGATGACGCTCACTGGGGCCTCTGGGTATTTGATGACCTTTTTAATGATTTAAATTGATGAAAAATGTTGTTAATTTTTCAATTGAGTAATGTCTTAGTATCTCAAAAGTTACCTTTGAGCTTACCAAAGCAGATACGTACACTGCCTCTCTCTTCTTGATTCAGGTCGGATCTGGATTTACACTCAGATCAACTTGCTAATTTATCTATTCAGAATTTAGCTCTGAATTCTTTGTTGGCTTTATAGTGGCATTGAAATTCCTGAATTAGTCACGTGAGATAGCTTCATAAAGTTGGGCAGTTCAAATATAGCCATAAATTTGTAGCACATTTGTGCAATGTTAGAACATGTTGCCACAGTCTTTTTTTCTTTCTTAACACAGATTGGAAACCTCCAGCTGCACAAACTGGATGAGCTTGACTGCCTTGTCAAAGGCTTATTGTACATAGACTCTGTCAGCTTCAATGGCCAGGCAGAGTGCTATTATTTTGAAAATGCCTCAGATCCCGAGAGATGCCAAAAGATGCCTTTTAACCTGGATGACCCATACCCATTGCTGGTTGTTAACATTGGTTCAGGAGTCAGTATCTTATCAGTCCATTCCAAAGACAACTATAAAAGAGTAACTGGAACAAGGTAATTTAAAAACCGACGTTGGGGTTGTTCCTGTATGGGGCAATGGCATAAGGATCTTTCATGTGAAGAAATGCTGTTTAAAAGCAACTGGTTTTCTCTGTCCTTAGTCTAGGTGGAGGGACCTTTCTTGGGTTATGCAGTTTGTTGACGGGCTGTGAAAGTTTTGAAGAAGCTCTGGAAATGGCATCCAAAGGAGACAGCACCCATGCTGACAAGCTGGTTCGGGATATTTATGGAGGGGACTATGAAAGGTTTGGCTTACCAGGATGGGCTGTAGCATCCAGGTAAGCAGGAGTCTCTTTGTGGGTTCTTTTGTTGGTATGGGGAGCTTCAAAAACAAGACTTTGAAACTATTCATACAGAGAGAACTGCTTTTTTTTATTGTAGTCAAGTTACATTTTTATCCTAAAAGTATGTATCCTCAGCTTTCCTGGAGGTTTAAAGCCACGTGCAAGTGCAGGTGCCTGCTAGGTAGAGACTGAAGAAACCTGCTGTGGTGTTTCATGCACAGCTTTGTGTGTGAGTCAGAGGCCACGCGAGGTGATGGCAGGAACGCAGTGAGAGGGGTGTGGTGTCACCCAGCAGGCTGCTCAACACCACCCAGCCTCTCGGTCACTCCCTCCAGTGAGATGGGGGAGAGCTGGGAGGAAAAAATAAAATCGGTGGGTTGAGATAAAGAGTGTTTAACAGGACAGAAATGGAACAGAACAGAATGGTCCCCTCCCACCTCCCTGTGTACCCCCATTTTGCCTGCTGGTGGGGTGGGGTGAGGAGCAGAAAAGGCCTTGACTGTGTGCAAGCCCTGCTCAGCAATAATAAAAACATCCCTGTGTTATCAACAGTTTCCAGCACAAATCCAAAACACAGCCCCATAGTAGCTGCAATGAAGGGAATTAACTATCCCAGCTAAAACCAGCACAGCTACTAGGAATAAAATTAACTTCGTCCCAGTCAAAACCACTACAAGATGGGGAAAGAAGTACCAATTTCTTTTTGATTTCCTAGAGTCTTTTAGTAGAGCCATTGTCTAGAGGGAAAGTGAGTGGGAGATGTCTTTTGCATTGCTCTTGCAGTGGAGCAATTCCTAATTTTCACTACAGATACCTGGCATAATATTTTAACTCTTTTCTCACTGATGAGGGCTGTTGAACACAAACAGTTTGTACCATGAGAATGAATGTCATTGTCAATGATGGAGGACTTTGTCACAGCTGCACATACTATTTCCATTGGGGAATATTATTGATGATGTTGCAGCTTCACTACCCTTACAGAAGATAAGAAAAATAAACTGTGCAAGCGAAACGAATATGTACATAAGTGTTCATTAAATCTTTACTGTTATTCCATAGTGAGTCGTAATTCATGGCAACTTAATTGTTCTCCCTCTCCAGCCACCTGAGTCCAAGCCTCTTGAGAGCCCATGTGCTGAGAGGTTTTAATATGTGTGAACTTTAGTCAATATGTTTTAACTTGCTTTATGTTGGTACTTTCTGTTCTCATTTACTTTTTAAGATCCTTAAGAGCTTTAATGGCTTTTTGAGTTTTAGAATGATTGGGATTCTTGCTCTCCAAACTGACTTAGATCTAGCACAGAGTCCTTGATGGTAAAATATCACACATAGCTATGGATTCTTGTCTTTTGTGCTGTGCATAGTAAGGGAAGTGCTCTTCTGATCCAGAACTCATTTGTGCAACCTAAATTGCATTCTGTCAGCTGTGTTATTTTGTTTCAGAGGGTTGTATTCCATCATAAAACCTTTCAATTCATCTCTGGTTTTCTACTACTTTGAGAATAGAAAAATGGGATAGATATTTGTGAGGAAGCAAGGATGAGAAGTGGAGGATTCACCAGTCAGACTTAGGCAGTGACTTAATCTACAGTGACTAGATTTGCAGAGTAGTCTTGTCTGAATAAAAAGACCATTTTACTGTAAGTGGTTCTTCATGGAAGTCAACAATCTGAACAAAAATATTTTGTTGGGGGGCTGTTACTGTAATAAAATTGACTATTTCCTGTGAATGAATAAATACAGATGTAGTGTCAATTTGCTGTATTTAATACAAACTTAAAAAAGGGAGTTCCTCAAAGAGCAAACATGAGACATAGGTTCTGCTACAGCATAAAAACATCCATTCTGAAATTACTTTAAATGCACATGAATCACTTTGTAACTAATGGCATTTCTCCTGTTCCAGTTTTGGGAATATGATCTACAAAGAGAAGAGGGAGTCTGTCAGTAAAGAAGACCTTGCAAGAGCCATATTGGTCACCATCACCAATAACATTGGCTCTATTGCCCGGATGTGTGCAGTAAATGAGGTAAAACTTCCAACAAGGAAATGATCTATCTACAGCTCTGTTATTTGTCTTCACATGAAATCACTGCTAAAATGGTGTCTACTTTTAAATCTTTGAATACATTCTCAAATGAAATGAGGAGATTCATGTAGTAGCTGTGAGTTGTACCTACAGTCACCCTGTTTTAGCAAGGGGATTTCACATCACAACATCCTGTGCTCCCCTGCTCCCTCACTTACCTGCAGGCTTTGGGCTCCATTCCTTAACAAAGCTCCTCATCAGGTACCCTCCCCATTGGCAAAGATATCCTTGTCCCACTTCTCCAGAGACAGTCAGAATATTCTGAAGCAATTCCTAGTACTTCAACCACAGAACAGTTGGGGTTGCAGAGGACCCCTGGAGATCGTCTGGTCCAACCCCCTGCCAAGGCAGGGTCACCTAGGGAATGCATCCAGCCCTGAAACATGGACTCAGAGACAAACTGTGGGCTCTGTCTTTGGAAGTTTCAAAATACATGACTTGAGCAACTGCAACATTTAAGTTGCTGAAAGTCCTGTTTTCAGCAGTGCCTAAGACCTGGTGGCCTCCAGCAGATTCTCCAGGCTGAAATTATTTTCTGATCAAAGCCTATAGAAAGCCTTGTTTCTAGTTAAGCATTATTTTTAATTTTTTCTAGCTCTTGAAACTTAAAAATTGCTTTGACACCTTTCATCTTGCTGGTTGATACAGAGAAGGTTTCCTGCCATCTTCTATTTCTCAAAGTTTAAGAAAGAACCAATATGTGTTGTTTCAGTATTCGTGTGGACAGCCAAGAAGCTGTGGAAGAATACTGAATTTAGGCATAGAAGACATGAGTGTCTGAGCAGCAGGGATTTCTTCCTTCATTATCAACAAACTTGGATAAAATGAGGTTTAGTAACAGCTTTCTTGAGAAGACTTATGAGTTACTGTATTTAGAGCTCTGCTTAAAAGCTTTGGATACGATTGTCTCAGAAGTACCAACAGCCCTGTTAGCTGCAGTAACCTTCCTTTTGCTTAGGAGCCAGATTAATTATATTTTCTGGTTTTAATATTGCAGTTTCTCCCTCAGTTTCATTCTCAGTTGTTCTCTCATGTCTGTCTTGGAGAAGAAAGGAAATTTTGTGTTAAGTTACCTAATTTTAGCTTTTTGCTTTATGGCAAAGCATAATAACCAAAGAGCTAAAATGAAGAGGAAGTTGAAAGTACATACTACATGTCTTAGGCAAATGTATGCAATTTATATTTAATGGTGGGAGTAAATGAGGACAAATCAGAACTTGTAAACTGCACAAACCAGGTTTATTCCGAGAGGTTTTCAGTCTAATTCCAGCAGTGTCACAGAACTACAAATCATAAGAAACAGTTAATAGGGATACACAAACTAGTACCTTGAGCTGATGTATAAAGATAAAATCACTATAATTATTTTGACTTGCAGCAGTAGCACAGAATTGTTTTTATGCCTTAACAATGTGTCTACTTTGTCGTCACTGGGAACTTATTAAGATGGCTAGAAAACAGTTGCATATTAGACATTTGACTACAGGTTGAATTGTCATATTAGTTTTTGTAATAACTTGGTTATGATCATTGATTTAATGTAATTAAGAGCTTATTTAAGCACTGTGCTGAGGACTAACACAATTACATTTTCTTTGGTTCTTCCTCTCATGTCGTTTAACCGGTGTTTAATGTTTTCCCTTAATGTTGGATTTACTTCAGTTAATGGGGAATATTAAATTATTTTCACTTTTTTACATTTGACTAGATAAAAATTCACAGCTCACTTGCAGTATTCAGCTCTTAGTCTAATGTCAGGCTGAGGTGTATTGAGGTCTGAAGATGAAAGGACCATCTGTCATGTCTCACTGTCTTCGGCTTCTTTACAGTGCTGCCTTGTTGCATATGGATCAAGCAGCATTGTACAGGGCTATGAAGGCATTGAGTCTTCTCTGCCAAACAGAAGTATCTTTCACTTAATTGCACTTTTAGCTGGGCTCTTTCTTTGGTGTAATTGCTGAAAATGCTCACTTAATTTGAAACACAAATGTTACTTGTCTGTGAATTAAGTCCTTTAATTCTCGAGGGTTGCACCGTTTTTCCTTTTCCCCAAGTATGCCGTGTTTTAAATTTTGGAACCACGTTTTAATTGTGGGTTGTTTGTTTTTTGTGGTTTTTTCCTTGCTTGAGACAGTCTTCTCTTTCATAGCTTAATTTTTCAAAGCTGTGTTAAACAGTGAAAAGACTTAATCCTTTGCTGTTTTTCTTCTTTTTTTTTTTTTTAGAAAATAAACAGAGTTGTGTTTGTTGGCAATTTTTTGCGTGTGAATACTTTGTCAATGAAGCTTCTTGCATATGCACTGGATTACTGGTCAAAAGGCCAGCTGAAGGCCTTGTTCCTAGAACATGAGGTATGCTGTGGCTCATTTATCTGTGTGTATTGTTTCACCATAAATCAGAAATGCCTGTACTGAGTAGCTCTCATGTGTGATATCCTGAGGCACCAAGTGCTCAGTAAATATTAGAAATAGGAGGAGGTTTGTCTTGCTGAATTGGTTCTCTGGGAACAGTTTTCTGCCAGGGAAGTACTTCAGTCACTTTGGGGTATCTCAGTTCACGCTGTGGATCTCTGGAGAGGGACAAGAAAATGTTAAACTCTGTGCTAAGGGTCACCAGTCTTTCTTGGGTTTGGGTGGAAACAACAGTAAGTATTGTGTTTCAAAGAGTGCAGAAATGTAAAGCTTGGGCCTTTGAAATGCTTCCATTGTTCTCAGCTGAGCTTAAGCAACGTCTTGAAAGTCGAGACAGCTTTGACCAGGCCTGTTTTCATTGCACCACAGACCCCTCATGCTGTTGTAGTGATTTTATGCTTTGAGAATAACCTGCTTTTGTGCAGCTTCTGCCATCTAGATCAGTATGTAATGCTGAGAGCTCTGACCTGTTTTGGGTAAAATACAGGCAGTCAGTGTTAATTACAGGTGCAACAGTTGCTGACTTGTAGCTTCTTGGCAGTGGGTTGGGAATTTTTGTCCTCAGTTTCTTGGTCTGCAAATATTACAGCATTACATCTGTTCCCCTCAGTTGATTCTCACAACTTTTTTCCTTTATTGCTTATCCCAGGACTGACAGTCTGTCCTGATATCCACAGTAACACTTCCTTGTTAGTTCTAGTCTCTTCAGATTTTTCTTGGGTAAATTTTAAACTCTTATATTTGCTCAAGTGTATATTCCAAACACTCCAGTATTGCTTAGTTATAGGGAGGGGGAAAATTTCACTCCACAGGGGAAAAGTAATTCAACAGGAGAGCGTGGTTCTTTGTATGCAGGTAGGTAGGCAGTCCAAAAATGGGATGTGCAGATAGTTTGAGAAATTTTTCACTTGCACGTTAGGAATAATGTTGCTATGGGTACTGAAGATCTTTCAGCAAGCAAAGTATGCAGCTTCTCTAGGAAGAAGAAACCAAAGCTGGTTTCCATGCTTTAGGAGTCACTGATACCTGTCTTAGAAGTCCTGCAGTATATGGTGAGGCTTGGCCAGAAATATCCTCAAGTTCAGCTAGATAAGAAGGATAAAATGCTTGTTTCACAAAGCCTTAAATAATTACTATGAAATATTATATATTTACGGTGTATAGTGTTCTTTCTGTAGCATTGGTCCATCAGATGATTGTTGTCACTAAAATGTGATTAGTGCAGAATTCAATACCCTACTTAAACTTGATTTTTTTCTTCTTCTTTTAACAGGGATACTTTGGAGCTGTTGGTGCTCTGCTTGGGCTGCCAAATTTCAGTTGAAATACCAGATGTCACTACACTGAACTATTTTCCACCTGATGACACTTGTTTATGTCGATGGGAATTAAATCTGGGGAGGGGAGAAGAAAATAGCTGATTTTCTATAATTCTTTTTAAGAAGTGATTAAGCTACTGAGTATTGCTGTTGTAAGGAAAGGGGTTTCACTCTGGTGGGCATTGGCAAGTGAACTGTTTGTGGCTATTATTTATGTTCTTTGGTACGTTGTAGCCAGTGGTGAACTTCTAATATGCAATACATCCTCTGAAAACAACTTTCCGGAAATTCCAGAAAAAGGAATGCCAAACCCTTAAGTGCTCAGGATGCAAATATTGCAGGTGTATTCCCAAGGCTTTAGGCCCATCAGTTTTGTATATAATTGATGACTGAAAAATGATTTTCATTAGTTACACTGTTATGAGCACAAGTTTTATGTGTACTTACAGAAAACAACTTAAAAGACAGCAAGGTACTATTGACAAGATGAGGAAACTGTAGACAATTGCTTCCCACAGTAAACGTAGTAATTATTTTATTTTTATATGTAATGGAAATAATAGTAATGCTTTAATTTCCAGTACAAAGAATAGAAACAAAGAATCAGCCAAAGCAGCAGATTAAGTCGATATTTTGAAAGTTTCATGAAGATACCTTAATTTATTTGAAGGTTCAGCTGGTATTTTGGGAAGATCCCTCTGTCTTTGGATTTGGAAAAGAGTTTAGTAATGAAGGCAGGTTTTGGGAGGAAGATTTTTTTTTTTTTGAGGACATGACTTCCAAAATGCCTTCTGGATTACTTTTTTTGTTTTGCCTCATAAGTTCTGCCATCATGAATTATAATATGTAAATGTACCATAAAGCCTGAGAGAATTGAAGAAATCCTTATAAAATAGACTGTGGGACCTCATAATTCTGATGCTTTGGCTTATTTCCGTGGAGGTTTGGACAATTTTTGCCCCATCCTACTGATTTGAAATTGTGATTTCCCCATTATTTTTTAAGAGTTGATCAGAATTCAAGTAGATGTTGAAGTTGAAAGGTTGCTAGCTTACTTTTGGATTTGGAAGTTGGTTTTGGAAGTTGAGGACTGCATCAGAGTTTGTATTGCAGCAGCAAATGGACCAATATTTAATGCACTTGCAATATGGAACCATTCATCAAATTGTGGCCTTGGAATAAAATCTGTACTCTGGAACTGATTTTTGGGGTTTTCTGTAGACTTTTGAAATTTACAGTTGTGATTATTACAATGAGTTTAGTCCTGAAGCCAGGGCATGAGATCTTAAACTTACAGGACTATTATACAGTCATTACCTATGTAAGGTTTTGTGGACTAAAGAGCTACCCAATTTTATGGTATTTTCATGTTAAATTTATTTCCTGTAAGTGCATGAGGAGCAACCAGACTCAGACACATTCATATCCTAGGGTTTAAGGTTTTTAAAACTGATTGCTCCAGTATTCCACAGCATGGCTGTGTTGTATTTACAGATACACCCCCCCCCCCTTGTGTTAGAAACCCTTGTGCTATTTTCTGTCTTCTCTTTCTCAAAATTCAGAGCCCCAAAGTAACATCGTAGGTTTTTGCTTTTAAAATTTTCTGTGGTCCTTTAAGAGTACAGTACCTTAGAGTAGGCAACTCATTAAGTGCAATGCTAATCACAAATGCAGTTCATTTATTGATGCTTTTCCTGGTACTTGTACTACATTTCCATTGTGCTTGCTTTGATGTTTCAGTATAGACACAAACAACTAAAAATTACACTCACAGTTCAGCTGATCTAATGCTAAATCAGAGCACTTCAGAAAATAAGTTTTTATAGAATGTCTTTAAAAATGCTGTAAACTGTTCCTTTTGAGTTGTGATTGACTATCAGAAGTAACTCTTATTTGGTTATAAAACCCTGTAAAAACTTAATTTTCTGAATGTTCTGGCAGCCTGCTGAAAATTTTGCAAACTAACTGCATATTTTACTTGCAAAGGGTGCTTTAGGCCATGTACTACAGCTCCATTAGAAAGAGTTCCTTTAGACCATGTTTATTGCTACTTCACATCATTTGTGATACTGAGAGTCCTCTTGAAGCAGTAGTTAGAAGTTACTTGTATATTTAACCAAAAGCACATATAGAAGATGATTACCTAATACCCATAGTTCATTAAACCAGTTGAAGTTGATGTGAGCTAACATACATCTTTTTAAGTAAACTGTACAGAGTTACAAAATAAGCAAATGGAGTAATTCTTGAATAGCTGTACTGTATAGAAACTACTGTGAGAATCAAAAAGTATGCCCTACCTCTCTTTTACTTCCCTTGAGCTTCTAAAAAATATTGGCTTCCTGTTGCTAGTTTTAGCAGCACAATTGTTACTGCATTACAAGAGCAACCACAGCAGTTGTCAAGCCCTACTGTAAAGCCCAAGGGTCCTGTATTTAAGCCACATCTTTGGGTTCATCTCATTTTCTGTCAGCTTAGAACTTGTTATTAGAGTCTCCAAAGATTGACTCTACCACCAGGAGAAATTATAGGCATCACAAATAGTTGCAAGATAAGCCTTAAAGTCTTTTCTTCTAAATTCTCTTCTAAACAGGTTGATTTCTTTTATACAAATCACTGAAGTAAGTTACTTTCTCTTGATTGTCTGTTTTTACTTTCACCCTTGCCATTTCTTTTCCCCAGAGCTAACTGGTTGAAGCAGCGTTAGGGTGAATCGATTGAGTGTGATGTACTATTGTAGAGAAAATTTGGGGTTTTCTCAGGACTGCTGTTGTCTTCTCAAGTGGAACCACTTCTCTAGAGGAAAGTTCTGTGATACTTCTTCTAAGTAAAATGTTAAGACCCATGTTGAATGTGTAATCGCTTTCAGCTCAGTCAGCCATGTGAGTGCCTTTTAATTTTTTCATATAATGCCAGTTCTATGGTACTGGGACTTTATCTGTGAGGTTTCCTAACCAATATTACTTAACAGAGAAATGGCAGGTAATTTTTATTGGCCATTATCCCTTTAATCCGGTGTAGCAAGAGTTACCAGAAAAACATCATCAGGTTTCTGGCTTCCTGTCCCTGTAACCCTTCATCTTGGGGTAGTGCTTTTGCATTTCGTGGTCTTATCCCTCCAGCTTGGTCTTTTCTAGTATTATGCACAGTTTTATGGTATCAGTATCTCCCTAAAAATCATGCAAGTTTATAGTGAGATAAGTACTGTTTATTTCTGGGTAGAGAAGTTCAATCTTAGGTGAAGTTATTCCAAGCTATTAAACCTAACCACTTTGACCTTTCTAAGTCTGCTTGGGTAATTGCAGTTTGAATGAAAGGGGAACTCCTACAATACATCTTGAATATTTAACAGGCTGGAATTAAAACATCCTCAGTGTTCTTTACTCAACCTAGCAGAGGTTTAAATACAAACAATTTTTCATTCTTTTTAGTAAAAGTCTATACATTTAGGAGTTCAGAGAGCAGCTGTGCTGATGCACCCTTTGTCTTAGTTTGCTCAGGATTTCCAAAGTGTGTTCAGGTGTCTGACCTGCCTTTTGAAGACTTCCCTCTCTCAAGCACCTCTGTGATTCTACCAACAGGTGCTTGTAATTGAGAGTTACAGGTGGAAAGAAGAGAGACCACATTGTCCCACTTACTCTCAGCTGTACATTCAAAAGCTCTGGCTTCTCCTCATGGATATCTGCTCCTTCAGTGGTGCTGTGACATTCCTGCTTGCACTCGAGTTGGTAGTACAGATGTAAGGTGCCTTTAAGGGCTGTAATATTCTGTCTGTACCCAGTATAGGTCTTCAGGAAACACCTGCTTCCAGATCAGTTGAAATAACTTCTCATTTCTAAATATTTCAGAATAACAATGGGGTTTTAACATTGGGAGCTAATTAAAGGGTCTTTTATCTAGAGTAGATCTGTGCTAGATAAAGACTTGATGGTGTCCTTCACATCCAGTCATTAAATAAATTTGCAGTCAGCCTGTTTTTAAATATCACTTTCACTGTTTACATTCTGGACATCACTGTAATCCTGAGGAAACAGTTCAGTTTATAACAGAGGTGAAAATCAGTGTGGTTCTGTTGAGCTTGTTCTGGTCAGTTCTAGTTACACACATAAGACTAATTCTTTCCCTTGTCACCTGTCCTTACCTACATTCTTTTTATGGATTTTGTAGGCTTAAAAACCATGTAATATGTGACAGAGCTTTGCTGAGGTTAAAAAGTGAACAAACATCTGTGGGTCAGGTTGGAGGTGTTTGAGCAAGCCCTGTAGGTCCCAGTGCAGAGCTGGGACACACCTGACACAGTTTCTGTCTGGGTGTAGTAATTGCTTCATTTCCCATTAATGCAGGCAGAGGGGGTGGGCTTCACAATCATCCAGGATAAAATGGGAGAATTTAGTCCTCAGACATGACCATGGGAGATTTAAAAAATTCTTTTTCACAGTATAGAAGGATAATTCCTGCATACATTCTTTAAGTTTTACTGATATATTCCAAAGTAAATCACCAGTGTTTTGTCAACTGTGGTAAAATTAGTAAGTCTCTAAGGTTAACAAAGTCTGCAAATAAGCCTGTTTTATTAGTTTCATTTACTTCAACACATGGAAAGCATATAAGGTATTCTTTAAAAAAAACTTTTGAAGACATCTCAGAAGATACTGTAATATATTTGTAATTATTAATGTGCTAATGGAATATGTTTGAGCAGTCTCAGTTTGCATAACTGAGTGTCAAATCCTGCTCACTCTGTAGTTACTTGGTAGATCATTCTTTTAAACTAATGAGCAAGAGTGGGCCTCAAGGTCCCCTGCCTGGGGAACACAGTAATGCTACTTTGCATATTCCTGCTGGTGCTAAATCAATTGTTGAAAATAAAGACTCTGAACAGAAATTGTAAATAAAATATTTATGGCCTGGTCCTTTTGACAGACTTAAATTTTATCATTTGCCAATACTTTTTGGCCTTACTTCGAGTTTCCCTTTTGGGTTTGGTTTTTTTTGACTGTGTGGACTGTGTTAATGTGGCAAGTCATTGGCAGGTGTGGCTTCCTGTGCTGCTTTCTGTAAGGCCCATAACGTTCCCGTGGTATGTTAGGAGACAGATGAGTTTGCATTGCTGGATTTCCATGTTATCCTTCAGCTTGTTTTGTTACTGTAGCTGTTGGCACAAATAGTGTCAAGCAGAACACAATTGGCATTTGTTCTCTGCTAAAACTTCCAAAAAGTCAGCCACTACTGAAAGTGTTTAGGAAAGCTGTTGAAAATTCAGAAATACCCATTTAAAATAATTGTAAACTCTAAATGTGCTAATTAGTGTTGCCTATAAAATGAACTGGAATATAGTGTGTCAGTTGCTAATCTTTGTTATAAATTGCTGGCATTTCACAATTCATATTTCTAGTATCAGTTTAAGAAATTGTAAATACGAGCTTTGGGAGGAGGCATATTAGTTTTGGATTGTGCATTATGAAAGAGTTTATAAGACTAGTGAATTAGTATTTTGAGACATATTAAATTACAACACCTAGAACATGAAAATTAATGTGTTTGTGTTAGGGTATAGAGGGCTTTTGATAACCTGCACTTCTACATTCTTGAGTTTTGGCATTTTAACAAACAAGCATTTAATTTTCCATTTACTGTCTCATCATATTGCAGGCCTTGCAATCACCAGTTGCTGTCTTTGAGTATTTGTTTTAGTTAGCAAAGCAGACAGGCAAATCTGTGATTTGTAAACCTGGTAGGATGGAAGTTCTCTGAAGAGCCATTTGGTTAAGTTGCCTTATTCTATTACATTGCACTCATGGTTTGTCTCTGCTTTCTTGTTTACTGTTCAGACACTGAAGATGTGATGTAAAAATACGTGCTACAAATTTTTAATCATAAATTACTCATGAATACCTTTGTGTCACCTGTTAAACAGCTCTTGTAAATGATGCCTTTATGCCATCTGTAATACAGCTCTTGTAAATTGTTTAAATTATTTTCCTTTTTATAGATTCTCATTATTGAATGTACAGATTAGATCCCTTTAATATGTCACTGAGTAATTTGATTTGGGCCCAAATATGGACAATTCTGTAATTCATCCCATCAAAACTGTAAATAATTCTTTACTGCTTGTTTGCATGAGTGAAGTTTGGATTTCATTTGCTTTGTCATAAACCAACTCCTCTGTCATGGGCCTACTTTTTACAGTTTATTTTCCTGGTTTTATTACCATTTGTTCTGTACGAATGTTGAAACAGTACTTTGTCTTTTCCTAATAAATAATTTGAGATTGTTCACTGTTGGCCTGCATTTGTGGGTTTTGTGGGAGGGATTTCTGGGTGTGTGCCTTTCCATTGTCATCATAAATTTCTGTAACATTTGATACTGGGGCTTGTTGCAGAGTGCTTTTACTAAGGCAACGTGACTGGTGTGGTTTTATGCTCTTTTCTTCCTTTAATAAGCTGATAATTCACAGTGCTTAGATTCAGGTCCTGTTTTCAGAAACACTGGATGTGTGCTGAAAAGCCCTTCTTGCAGTGTTGAGGAGTGAAATGTTCTCTGAAAGCATTCTAAGTGTTCCCCTTCCAAATCCACTTGGGAGCACCTGCTGCTTCCTGCACATGGATGGGGAACTCAGGGGGATGTTTTACTGTAGAATGAAATACTTCATGTGCAAAGTGCAGACCACATATGTAAACTAATTACTCCTCTCTTGGAATTGCCCCTTCTTGTGTTTTGAAATGCCAAATCCTGTTGCCCTGAAGTTGGCCTCACTGGATGCCTACTGGGCAAAAAGTTGTGAGGAAGGAAGTGTGTGCCACAGCATCTTGTGACGAGCTTGCTGTGTCAGAGACCATCCTTCAGGGTTCTGTGCAAATATTTCAGCCATCCAAACCACAAAGCTTTACTTCAAACTGCCAAAAATGACAATTCCCTTCTGTGTTGTATCTGTATTGAGCTCTGCACCACAGTGATAGTTTTTAGGGGAAGTGAGCTGCTGAAGAACACCAATTCTGTGCAAGTTCTGATTTGTTCAGTATGCTTTTTTTAATGCGGAAATACCTCATGGAGAGAATTGCAGTAGCCTTTTGTGGAAGCTGGTTTACATTTCAGCTGGGGTCCTTAACTGCTGCTGGTGCAGCCTGTGTGCAAGCTGAGGGGAATGGTGTAAACTGCATGAGCTTCCTTTACTTCTATTTTGGCTGGTGATCTGATTTTTTTTTTATAACTTTGTATGAAACAAGTGACTTCCTCTTACTGTGAGACTATTCAAGCCAGCTGTATTTGAATTTTTGTTGGACTCAGAAATGCAAACCTCTAGCTTAGTAATACTTACAACTTCCCTCTTTTTAGAAATAGAGATTAAAAATCAAGTTTGTCCTTAAGTCCTGGAGTGGAACCCTCTGCTCTAAAGGCCTGTCTGTCTATCAACAGGTGTTCAATAAGTATATTGATTTTCTGCCATTTTGGGGTACAACACAGAAGTGTCAGGAATACCAGGGTTCCCCTGCTGTGCTGTTCCCAGGCTGGAGGGAGCGGGCAGATGCCAACCAAGAGTTACAGGTTTATGGGTGCTTGTCAGCTCGGAGAGCCTCATGCAATCCCTGACTAATGCACGTTCTCCTCAATTTCCTGGAGGGGCTGTGTTAAATATATCAAAGGTTGAGTCTTTCATAACCAGATATGTAAATTACTGGGCTGCCTCTAACATAATCTGTTCATGTACTTCTTATATTCCAGGCCTTGGTCAGGTTTGCTATTTGTGGGGAGTTCCTGATGTCATTTGATAGCAGACAATAAAACTTCCCAGGGAGAGCTCCCTTGCAGGGCGTACAAGGGTTTGCAGCAGTAATTTGAGGAAAAGGCATCGCTTTTCAGGTGCCTGTTGGAGAGCTGCTTGCAGGGTGAGGGGAACGCTGAGCTGCTGCTTCGGGCCCTCCCTCGGGTGCCTCCCTCCCTGCTTTCCACCAAGGGTGTTGCTGTTACTCCTTTGTCCCCTGGTTAAGCAGAGTTTCAGTGCAGGATTTACCCTTCATGAAGGGCGCGTTGCTGAGCTGCTGCTGTGCACCAACACCCGGCACTAGAGCACAGAAGGATAAGGGGGGCAAGTACAATCCAGACCCACACCAAAGTCCCCACACGCTTTGTAAGTTGATACCAGGGGAATTGCAAGGGTGCAGCATCTGATAAACCAATCTCTTTTCTGGCCATTTCTGGGGTACTTAATGCAGCCGGTTTTTAAGACATTGACCATCCTCTGGAAACCAGTCTGCTTTCCACCACTGCCTTTCCCGAGTCCTTTGTCCCAGAGCTGTTGGTGGGGGTGACCCAGAGGCAGGGTCAGAGGTGCAGTTTTAGGCTGAGGCAACATCAGAAAGGTGAGGAATTCCAACAGCCTGAGACATTTTGCTTATAAAAGGGATCAAGTGATCCTTTCCAGCCTCTGTAGCCATCCTTTACATGAGGTGTGTTGCTGACAGCTGAGGGCTGTAACTCTCTCAGCTTTTCCCAATTAATCCCTTCACCTCTGGGTAAACACCCCAGCTGATTCTGGTATTTTTGGGGTGTTTGTCAGCTCAAACTGAGACCTGCATCAGACAGGAAAACATTTTGGTTTGCAGTTCTCATATCCTTTGAGGATTAGGGTGTGATTCTGCTTCCATGGGAAAACAGACAACATGGAGAAGGACAGAGTGGAAAAAACCTTCAGACAAATAGATGTTCAGTCCTGCTGTAGGGCAGTTGTAAAAAATGTGTTCCAGCTCCCACCAGGAATGTGTTATAGATGTTACAAGCATCTTTCACACCAAATACTGCTGCTCTTTGCTCTGAAGGGTGAGAATGAGACCTCTGGGGATCTCATAAGAGGGGTGTGATTTCAAGTTCTCCATTTTCAGCTACTTTTCTCCCTCACACTGGGACCTCGAAGAGGGGCAGAGATGCCAATGCAAACAGCTCTGCTGCCAGACCAAGAGAGGAGCTTTAGGCAAACACTGCAGTATGCAGGAGGCTCCCTGAGCTCACAGATGCGGTTACAAAACACTCCACAGCATGTTCCAGCCTCAGACATTAACACGGTATTTATTTTAGCCTGATTGGTGACAGTTCACTGGCTATGGTTGCACTTCAGCTCCGTGTCCATTTCCTCTGTAACAACTAACAAACCCAAGATTAATCTTGACACGAAAGTAGCTGCTCATTTCCCCCCCAAGGCTCTACAGGCACTGCCTCAGAGCCATGATTTCCCCCATAGGATCTGTTTGGGTGGGTGGGAGTCCCCTCTTGCCTGCAGCTCAGGACAGTGACACTGGACGCTCCCCACATGGGGTTTTGTAGCACACAGATGTGCTACAAAATCCAGATGTGGCACATGGGGACAAGGCTTAGTGATGGGCTTGGCAGGGCTGGGTTAATGGCTGGATTTGATGATCCCAAGGCACATGTATTTCTAATTTAGCTGCCTCTAGCACATCTGCTAGAAGAAATCTAACCATAGGTGTTAAAGATACACAGTTATCCACTACAATCCAGGATAATTTGTATGAGGCCTAAATGACCCTTACTGTTACACTTTGGTACCCTGTTTCAAGTCTGCATCTCCTTACCATCACCTTCATTATTAATTTTATGTGCTGACCATCAAAGGCATTCAAACTTTGACCAAAACACATTTTTGAAAGCAAGCTCTCACATCAAAACTGGGGGGTTGTTTAACCAGCCCAGTAAACATACACAACTTCTAATAATCACCCCACTTCTCCCAGAGCTTTCTTGCTTTTGCTTCTGGAGTTTTCATCACCTTTGTAGGTAGTGACTGATACTGGTACATGGGACTGCAAATGAGTGATGCTGACTGAAACTGAATGCAGGCTGGGTCAGCTGCAGGTCCTGCTTGTGGGGGTCCCTGCAGCACACCAGGTCCCTTTGAGTCACCAGCTTCTCCACAAATGTCCCTGTAACTTTCAGGGAGAATTATTAAACATCTTGTGCAGAGAAAAATACTCAAAGTTTCTTGATAAGCAAGAGTTTGATTGTATTAGTCCAAGCAATGTGTTTGCAAAAGGAGTCACAGCTATAGCCCCAGTTCTAGAGTTCTGCCTGAAAACTGGCATGTCCCTTGTCTGTACTTGCAGTGGTTGTTGTGGCTCTTCTGGAGCAAGGAAACCCCAATTTGCCTCGATCACCACCTCAGATTCAGCACCTGTTAGTTTGTGCTGAATTCTGCAGCTCCAGTTTGTTCCAGGACTTTGCTGAAAGGCAGAAGCCACTAAAGAATTGAACCTCAGAACCATTCTAAGGTGATTTTCAAATATATTTGCTAAGTTTTATCCAACCTAGGCAGTACTCTGGGACAGCTGCTTGATCTGGGAGCATTTCCAAGGACACTGGGGTTGGGACAGCCCTGGGGTGTCCCCCCAGCCTACAGCCCAGTGCAGCTGAGGGCACGGGGGGGCTGCACCTTGTGCTGGCCCTGGGGAACCTTTTCCACCTCCACAGGGATGGTGCAGACAGTCGGCAGCAGCACCTGCTCATTAACGATCCAGCAACGTTTAATTTCTCTTTGGGGCAGGCTGGGGCAGCCCTGCAGGACGTGTGAGCACGGTGACCTGTGCTGCTGCTCGTGTTCCTGCTGGCAGCGAGCCCTGCACAGCTCCAGTGAAAACAGCTCTGCAGGAAAGGCTGAGCCTTTGCTTCTGGAAGGTGGATCTGGCTCAGAGATTCAACCTTCAACACCACATCTGCTCGTGAGAGGCAAAGCTGGCTTTCACACTTCCTGGGCTCTTGTGTCTAGGACATGCTGTTTAACCTAAAAAACATGTTACAGTGTGATTTGATGGCACAGTGAGGCTTTTGGTCACTCCACACAATATTTAATTAACACATCACTGGTCTCTAGTCACTGTAATTATTGGAACATATTTTTGCAAATCAGAGTGTGTCAACAAAATAGTAGGATAAATATCACACTTGAAGCTTCCTTCCCAGTTGCTGCAGCTCACGCTGATGGCAAGTGTTGCTGGAGTAAAAAAAAAATCCAGCATTTTTAGAGAGATTTCCTAACAGCCCTTTCAACAGATATGAAACTAGACATGTTGAAATAACACTTGTCACTTACGTGTTTGTTTGAAATATGATTCTCGTTTAGAGCATCATTCATGATTTCATTCAAATGCCTGTGTACCCTGAAGAAATACGAGACTGCTGTCCTCTCCTCTCCAGCTCCCACGCCTACAACAACAGTATTTTATTCAAAGGGAGTATCTCTTTCACACTAATAATGGGCTGCTTGGCTCTTTATTCTCTGTCTTCAGAGACGTGATCCTCTTGAGCTGCCAATTTTTAGCCTGGTATATGCTTCTTAATGTATCATTCCGAGACTCTGAACACTAAAGTGTGTTGGGTTTTTTGCACAATATTTTCCTTTCAGAGAATTTCATGGGAAACTGAGCGCATCTTATTTTAAAAATAAAGAAATCATTCCCTCAGCTCTGGAGTCTTCCTTGCTACTTGGCTATGGATAATATTTGCCTACATTACTGGAAAACATGCCTTCATTCTTAAAGTATTATTTTTCAATCCCTTTTTATTAAGAAGGTGTTGGGGTTTTTTTGTCGGGTGACTCCCTCATGCCTTCGTGAAGCAGCTCTGCAGGGCACAGCCTCTCCCTGGTGTGTCACCAGCCATTCCTGAAGGGCAGAACTGCTGCTGTGGGGCTGGTGAGCGCTACATCTGTCCCACTTTATCATCCCGAGCTGTAGCTGCTCCTGACAGCCAGCAAAGCCTGAGTGCCCGCAGCACTGCATTTTTGGCCTCGGCAGGACACACGTGCCAGTGCTCAGCAGGGCTGCTGAACTGGGATCCGGCCCCACCGGAGCCCAGAGCACTCTCAGCTCCCTCCAGGGTGCCCCAGAGCCAGGCTGTGCCCAGGTGCTGGCACTCAGGAGCGTGGTGTGCGGGTGGGCCAGCGGGTCCTGCGGGGAACAAGCACCCCTTGGTGCCCCTGTGCCTGCTCCGGCCGTGCTGCTGCCACACACGGGAGTTATTTGTGCCACGGTGCCAGCCAAGCACCCGTGAGCCTGACAGGACGAGTGTAAACAGAGCAGGGGGATGCGCTGGGCTTTGGTAACCCCGGGCACCTCCCCTCCCCACCCTGGCAGGGTGCTGAACTCAACCTGCCCGAACAAGTTCTCATTAATGACTGAGGCTCAACAGACTCTTCCTTAAGCCTCTAAACGGTTCCCACAAACGCTGGTCCTGTTAAGCCGCCTGTTGCCACCTGGAGCCGCGGCGCTGTCACCGGAGTGGCTCCCAGGCTGATGCCTTTCCTTCTAGGGCAGCGGCTCCGCGCACGGCCGGGGCTGCTGCTCCGCGCCCGGGGACGCTTTGTGGCACGGCTGAGGGAAGTGCCTCCAGCTGGTGCTTACACTCAAATGTTTGCACTAGCGCGTTCCCACTAGGCTGCCTCAACAGCAAAATATTGAGTTCAGTGCACTCTCACTACTTGATGTTTTTATCGTTTAAGGCTTGAGACAACTTGTAAATGCTTAAAATAGCGTGAAAATCCCTGTGCTGGCATGGACTCCCAGCCTTATTGGAAGGCTGTCTGCTGTTCTCCTGGTGTGGAAGTTTCATATGTTCCAGAGAACAATTATGGGAAAGCAAAATTTTAAATAACCAAGGCTATATGGTCGTTATCATTTAAAAGGAAATCCATAGCTTAAGTGTGTCAGAATAACAAGCTGATTTAAAAATTAGAATTGATGAGCAACCAGGTGTCCAGAAATGACTACCTTGGCTTCAGAGTGTTCCATTATAAGATCACCATTGAATTTCCACAATTTTTAAAGGTATTAAATGACACTTTCTTTGTATAAACTACAAATAGCTGCACTATTTCCAGGTTCTGCATGTTCCTGGAATGTAATATATAATGTAAACTTTCCTGAGTGAAGGAAGGAGGAAGCAGGGAGAAGGGTTACAGGAGCAGCTGAGTGTTCGCTCCTGGCAGCTCAGCTGTGGGAGCTCTGGGGCAGGGAGATGAGCCCTGGCAAGGCCATGGTGCAGGTCTTCCCACACGGACAGGCTGAGCCCACCCCTCATTTTGTCAGCCCTGGCTTGGGCCTGTTGAGGGCTCCGTTTGTGCAGCAGTCGCTGCTCCAGGCTGTGTGTCCCTCACACTAAAGCTGAAGCAGGGCTGCCCTGTCCCTGCTGGGAGCTGCTCCAGGCTGTGTGTCCCTCACACTAAAGCTGAAGCAGGGCTGCCCTGTCCCTGCTGGGAGCTGCTCCAGGCTGTGTGTCCCTCACACTAAAGCTGAAGCAGGGCTGCCCTGTCCCTGCTGGGAGCTGCTCCTGCAGAGGGACCAGACCGGGAGGGTTGTGCCCGCTGCCCTCCGTGCCTCGGTTCTCACTCGCTGACCCCTGCAGTCTCTCACCTTGCCAGCAGGAAAGCCTGTGTTAGCTCGGGAGGCAAGGGAATGGTGGCCTGCGTGTGAGCATTGCCTGGGCCTGCCCTGCCAGGGCTCCGGGGTGAGGAACCAGAGCTCCCACGGGCGCTCTGCTGCTGCCTGCCACCCCTCTGTCTGGCACACGGGAGAGAACACGTGCTGCCTTGTGGTTTTTGGAAGCCATGAATCCAAAACAGGACACGTGGACTTGATGGGTGCAGTCCCCCAGCCCTGCCCCAGCACCCAGAGCCTGCCCAGAGGTGGGAGCGAGGTGCCAGCCCCTGTGAGACAGTCTGAGGCTGGTCCCTCACAGGGGACGGGTGACTTGCCCGAGAAAATGACTGCCAATGTACCTGTCTGCAGTCTCACAGTGCTGTCTGTCCTGCCTTGGATAAATAATCTTAAAATCTTGGTTGTAAACTCCTCTAGAGCAGGGAAGAAGTGAGCTCCGTGTTGCTATTTGTAACAGAGGAATGTGGGTGGGGCTGAGGAAGACATGGGCTGCTTTTACCTCCGTGGGACTGTAACTGGTGTTAGGGACAGCAGACAGCAGTTTGTTCTGTGCTCTGACAGTGGACATTAGCTGGGGATCTCTGACCGAGTTACAGCCTCCCTCTGCCAGGGAAACCTCTCCCTTGGCACAGCCTCTCTTGGGAAATGATGGCTTTAGCTGCTAGAGTGGGAAGGAAATCTCTCAGTTGGTTTCTATCAGTTGAAATGGCCAAATTCTGCATGTAAAGAAAAATCAGAAATGCCTTTTCCTCAAGAGTTTCAGCATGTTCTGATGCCCAGCCCTGCCATGGCAGAAACACACCCTGGGCTCACTCAAACAGCGTGCCATGAGTGCTGCCAGAGGCCTTTGGCTCACTGATAAGCTGCTTATCTTCAAACTGTCCATTTTTTATTTTACTCTGAATAAATACTCCTCTCTGCTGGCTAATAAAGTTGTCTCTTCGGGCAAAAGAATGACTTGAGTTCAACCTTAGCTGTTAAGTCATTCTTTATCTTTTTTTAACAGCATGCACATGATCATACACTCCTTTAAATCTTCCTGAGAGAGAGTGGCAGTGTCCAAACACATGGTTACCAGATGCAGCCAGCAGTTAAACATCACACCCACGGACTCTTCAGGTGCAGATGAAATCCAGATGCCCAAACACTTGAGTTCTCCACAAGGGAAATACTAAATGGTGCATAAAACCAGTTCTATCTTGGCCTTTAATGCTATGGACATATTCAGATTATTTTTGCAGGAACCCTAATGACCAGTTGCTAGCTTTTTTTTAAAGTGTGTTGTTTTACCATTCTGGATAATTTAAAAATGCCAACATTACTGAAATGCATCTGCTGAGGGAGGATGTTTGCTTCATCTCAAAATGGCCTGATGTTTCGGGAAATGTTTAGGGCCTCACAGGAGTCCCAAGGCGGAGATGTGAGTGTGAGAAGCTTCTAGGAATGTGGAGCTCTCTGCTGCTTTTTCCTAGCACAGCTTTATTTTTAGCACGCCTCATGTTTAAGGGCCGTGTCTGGGAAACAACAGGAGGTACTTTAACTCCTCTCTATGAACAGCCTGACTGTTCATTCTTGATTTTTTTTGGCTCTATGAAACAGATTTTCTTCTTTACAGCTGCGACAGCTCCGTGAAATTGTAGGTGATGGCCACAGACTCACTGGGCTCATCAAGTTAGAAGTGAAATGAAGCAGGATGAATCTGTGCTCCGAGAGGCATCAAACCTGAAGCTCACCCTGCGCTTGCTGTCCCCACATGGACGGTGCCAGCTGTCCCCAGCAGAGGTGTGTGGGGCAGGCAGGAGCACGTGCCCAGTGCCCAGTGCCCAGTGCCCAGTGTCCAGTGTCCAGTGCCCAGTGCCCAGTGCCCAGTGTCCAGCCCTGCCCACAGCACAGGGGAGAGCACAGTCTGGAGAAAAGCTGCCGTGGGAGGAGGCAGGACAGCCACGGCCACTGTGCCTCTGATGGCTCCTTCCTGCCCTCTCCACACTCACACGACCTTTTCTCATCAGCAGAAGGATAACTACACTTCCCTGGGATCAGGCTCGCAGCAGAGCTCTGCAGGAGGCACAAAATGCATTTCACTGCTTTTAGAATCAAAACGCTCTGGGTTTTGTTAGCATAACTACAGTGGGAGGTGACACTAAAGGGATTAAGCATTTAGTGTCCCAAAATGAACTGAAATGAGCATAATATTGTTACTTTGCTGTCTCAGTCTCAGCTTCTCATGGTGCTTTTCCCTTCCCCTGAGCAGCAGCCGTGTCCAAAGGCTGTGGGATGTCTTTAGCACTCATGGCCCTGCCAAGGAGCTCTGCTTTGCCCTTAAAGGGTTCAGCTTGTCCCTGTGTCCCCCCATGCAGCTCACTGGGCACTGGGGTGGAAAACAGCCTCTTCCATATGTGTGTCTGCCATTGGTCTTCAGGTGGCCATTTATCTAATTTTTTAAAACCTAAATGCCCTCATCATGGTAAGTCTCACCCTTGTGAAAGTGTAATTCCCTGTGATGCATCCTGGATGTGGCCACGGATGTGTCACCCTGTGCAGGACAAGCTTCCTGCCCTGAGCATTTCTCAAGGGAGAAGTCAGGGAGGTGCAGGGAATGGCTCCTTGCATGGCCTGGATACTCCTGCAGTGATAGCTGGGGATTGCATTTGTCCAAACCCAAAGAACTTTCTGTAATGGAAGCATAGACTTAATGCTTTCTCCTCATTCTGATACTAACTTCAGGTGTTCTAGAAAAAAAATCAGTCCTGCATGTCAGTTTGTTGTTATGTGTGGCTGAGAGCTACCAGGTGTGCTCTGCAGGTCTCTGAGGAGGGGTCCTGGTCCCCCAGGACTCTGAGGAGGGGATGCTCAGTGCTGCAGCTCACAGCTCAGAGCAGCCACCGTGCCTGTCAGGCTTGGGTTTCCTTCCCCTGGGGGACATTAATTAAGTTGTCTTAGTCAGGATGCAGGCTTGCAGCACCAGTCCACAACATAAGGAATCAGCTTTAGAGGCTCCCAGGGTGCTCTCAGACCTCTCCTGGATGCAGGATGTGCTCGGTGAGGAGCATCCACCCCTCTGTGGGGGGCTGGTGAGGCACCAGCTGAGGTAGTGGTGAGCGTGTCAGTGACGTGTGTGTGTGTGTGTGGCAGTGATGTGTGTGGCAGTGACAGGTGTGTGTGGCAGTGACACATGTGTGTGTGTGGCAGTGACACGTGTGTGTCAGTGACAGGTGTGTGTGGCAGTGACACATCTGTGGCAGTGACGTGTGTGTGGTATTGACGTGTGTGTGGCGATGACATGTGTGTGTGTGGCAGTGAC
>VZRO01001447.1:248052-266033 GCA_013397915.1 Daphoenositta chrysoptera | reverse complement strand
CGCCCGGCCGCCCGCCCTCCCTGGGCACCACGGACACCGGTGCCAGCGTCCCCGTGCCCGGCGAGGACGGGTCCCTGCCTCCTGCGGGCAGCGCCGAGCGGCAGCGCGCCAAGCCCGTGGATGTGTACTGCCAGAGGTTCGTGCAGGATGCTCAGAGCAAGGGCTCTGATGTGTCGGAGCCTGAGGCGGCTTCCGGAGAGCCCCGTCACGCAGCAGCCCAAACCGGCAGCCACGCAGCCGCGAAGGCAGAGCCCAGGGCTGGAGCTGTTGCAGACGTTCCTTCCAGGCCGTCCAAGCTGGATGTTCAGTCTTCTGAGCCAAATCCTCAGCTCTTGGCTGTCGGTGGGCCTGACTTCGGTAAATCCCACAGAAGCCCGGGATCAGTGTCTGGGAACCACGAGCCAGGGCTGCACACGAGTCCTTCCCCCGCCGACGGCGGCAGCAGGGCCGTGTCTCCCTTCGCTAAAATCCGCAGCTCCATGGTCCAGGTTGCCAACATCACCCAGGCAGGATTGACTCAAGGGATTAATTTTGCTGTGGCAAAGGTCCAGAAGAGCCCTGCAGAACCAGAAGCTTTAAATGAAATCAAACAGAAAGAACTGAGAGAAATGTTTACGCAATGCCAGACACGAATAATTCAGATCTAGTTGCTAATTTGGGAAGTGTTCTTGTAGCTGTGGCTTCTAATAAAGTAACACAATGACATCAGGACTGTTGTGGCATGAACTGCTACTGGATACTGGGATTGATAACAGGTAATTTGTTTACAGGCAGTGAGAGATGCAAATGAATTTGGTTCTGATCAAGCTTCAGAATTCCCTCAGGCAGGTGAGACAGAACCTGTATAAACCATATTTAAACAGGTAGCTTAGACACTGGGATTCAATAAGCATGCTGTCTATCTTAGATGTGTTGCACAGTTATTTTTTTGAGACTAATTTTGTAGCTCTTCTGAATTATGTAGAAAGTATTTATACTCAAAAGGTGATACTGCACTTCTCTGACCTTACTTACCTTGCACTACACCAGCAAAATAAAGTACCGGTAAATTACATTTTATTTATTTTTGGACTAGTATTTTTACTTCTTTTCATTGAAGTTCTAGATGCAGCTCTCTATGAATTGTGCCTCTACAATGGGAACCAATGTGTTTTTGTTGAATTTAAGTATGTTAACCAGAAAGTAAGATTTCTTTGCTGTCCTTTTCTTTCCAGATGTCCTGGGACACTTTCATTATAGATTAAACTTAGACCCAATCTGAAATATCCACAATCCTGCAGCGAAAATTTCTTCTGTAGATTGGTTTTTTTCCTCCCTCGTTTTGAGGTGAGGGGAAACAAAGCAAATGTCTTTGAATTGTCTTGCCCATGTTAAAGCAATTTAGTTTTTTCTTAATTCCAAACTGCCACTTTGCTCTGATTTCTTGTCTCTGTGTAAAGCAAGATGAGCCAGAGGCCTGCCCATCAGGCACTGTGTCCCTCTGTGCTAGGATTCTCTGGAAATGTATCCCAGCTGCCCAGATGCGAAATCCCAGCCAACATCTGAAGCAGGAGGCCAGTGCACTGCTTTGTAAGATCAGTGTCAGCATCTACTCGAGACCAAATTCATGACCAACTCCAGCTTTGCAGCTCGCAGGGTAAAGCATCCGCTCATGCTGGGAACTGGATAAAAAATCCCCTTTTCTCCGTGTGTCAAAGGATTCCATCTATTAAATGCTCTTTCCCAGGAATGCCTTGCCATGCCATGCTCTAGTCTAGGACAGTGTCCAAAAGCTGCTGTGAAGCAGGACCTTGCTGTGGTTTGTGACTATAACCACCCCGACAGACCCGGTGCCTCTGTCCCTGTCCTGTAGATAGGCTGCACGTGGTGTCCCCACAACGTCGTGTCCTGGGGTAGGCTAGCTCTGTGTCTTAGGACTTGTACTGTGTCTGAAACCATTCATCACCTAACCCTGATGGTCTGAAACTTTGATAAACAAATTTGGTTTATTTATTTTATTAAAGTGATGTGGGTTTGGGTTTTTTTGTTTTTTGAGTGTCTATACTTGTGGCTATATTTAAAATTAAACTACTGCTGTATTTTAATGTGAGCAATATACATGAGATATTTTAATAAAAAAAGTGGAATCAAAAGATGGGTTTGGTATGTGATGTTGAGGGATGTGGGACTGCAGGGCTTTGGGGGTTTGTTTTGGAGTTACAGACAAGATCCCCTGGCAGTCAAGGGCCACAGCCATGACTTCAGTTCTTTATCCTTCTAGAATGGTGCTGCTACAACTCGAAAAAGCTTCTCTGGGCAAACCTGTGCCAGGGCCTCACCACCCTCACAGGGAAGAATTTCTTCATATTTAATCTCCATCTACCCTCTGTTAGTTTGAAGTCATCACCCCTTGTCCTGTCCCTCTCCAGCTCAATGTCCTTCCAGCTTGGGAACTGTCCCCTCCCTGGCTGTGAGATATTGGAGATGGCAACGTGCACAAAACCATCCTCTGAGACAATCCCAGAACCCAGCCCTGCGTTCCAGCCCAGCTGCCTTTTGAAGAGAGGCTTCATTTCCTTCCTCTATTTGCCCAGTTGCTTCACTTCACAGTAATGCAGCACAAGTCAGATGAAACCATGAATATTCATATTTAGTGTTCAAAAAAAAAAAAAAATAGTGATTTGGAATGGCACCAAACTCCTCGTTTCAAGTTTAGGATACACAAAAAATGTTTCTCATAGTAAGTATTCATTATTAGTGTGCAGAGATTAACACCCAGATTGGCTGTACAAGCAGAACCCCTCATGTTTAGAACAGGAAAATGCAGTAAAAAAGGGGGTTCCTGTCCCTGTGATTTCAATCAGCAGACAGGACTAAGTAAAGGGGGTCTGAGCTTAATGAAAATTTGGCAGGAGCCTTTTATCTTGTTAATTAAAGCAAAATGTAGAAGTGGCTCCATCACAGGCTCCTGCAGGCTCTCTCTCCACACAGCAGCCTCCCTGGATTACTCCCAGCATTTCACTCTTTAAACCACCCTTGGTAAACGAGGTCTGCAAGTCCTGGAAGGGGCAGCACATCCTCTGAGGACCAGCTCAAACTGTCCAGCAGGAACCAGGGATGGAGAGACCATTCTTAATGCTTCAGTGACATTATTCAAACCATTTAAACACCCTGCTAAGGTAGAACATAAAGATGTGTTTTGTATGAGCATGTTAGTATCACTAATCCAGTCCATGTGATGTTTTTTAAGAAGCTGTACCAGAATAAAGCTCATTGGAGGAATTTGAGAAGTCATGGCCTGCTCTAAGCACAAGGAAAATACATTTCGTACCTGAACTGGTCTTGGGTAAGATCAAATCACTGCTTGATAGCACACTGATCACAATGCTGCTGCTGCTGCTCTGTGTGATGTGCCTCAGCTCACAGAACAGCACAGAGTGAAGTCAGCACCTCCTCCAGCTGCAGCTGCTGGCCAGCAGAGAGCTCAGATCCTCTCACTTCAGCCATGCAGGAATTAGAGCACAAATGTATTCCAGAGCAGAGCCTACCCCTGCTGTGTATGAAGGGCTCTGGCCTAAATTTTCTTCTTAATAAAGGAAATAAGTTTACACAATCTCAGTATTAAAGTTTAATATCAAACAATTTGCTCAATGTTACCAATTTTCAATTACAAAACGGGGTCCAAAAAAATTCCATAAAATATGTTTAGGTGGCTGAACAGAGTTAAGCGTGTTCAGACTGCGAGGGTAAATATCTGTAACTTTTTGGTATAAATTATCTACAAAAACTGGTATAAACAATATCCCAATCTTAGTATGGGTTCCACCTAGGATTAGAGACATTTTCGGGGTGACATCCAGCAGGTGTTAAAGCTCGTTGCCATTGACACATTTCTGCTGCTGCAGCCTGGCCTTGCGCAGGGCCTCGAGTTGTTTTGCTCTCAGCCACCTCTCCCTCGACAGCGTCGTCTGCCCCGCGCTGAGCGACAGGAACCTGGGGGAGCACAAAGAGCAGTCAGGAGCAGCTCCTGCAGATGAACCAGCACAGCTCAAAACCTGCTGGCTTGATCCTTGATCAAGGATCCTGGATCCTTGGCAGGATCCCGGGACGCAGGCAGCACGGGATGAAAGCAGGGAGGGAACACTGCCTAACTAAGAGGAACACAGGCAGAGGAGATGCTATCTGGCTCGTCTGCTGCTAGTCTGCAGCTCAATTCGGCTGCAGACCAAGCCCTGGCTCAGTTTGCAGCTTGCTGGAAGCCCTGAGTGGTGACGAGGCCACCACACCCACCTGGCCACGAGCAGCATTTTGTGCAGGTCATCGGCCGTGACGCTCTCGGGGTCGTTCTTGCGCATTTCCACAAAGTCTTCTTCTACTGCCTGGAACAGCACAGCGTGGAATCATGGAGCAAAACAGAATCTCCACTATGAGAGAAGCTTTGGAGAAGCTAAACACTGCAACTACCTTTAGATTACACAATTTCAACTCGTTACTGTCCACGAGTGAGCCTGAGCAGAACCAGGTTACTACTTCTCGTATTTGAAAAGAACTAAGCTTGCAAACTGAGTGTTAAAAATCAGGCTACGTGCACTGTTTCTTATCTGTAATAAATTCAGTATATACTTTACAAATCCTGGAAGGCACATTCGGGATGTGAAAATGCTTCTGTTAGGTTTTTATAAAACTGAAAGAGGAATCACTGGCAGGGAGAGCAATGGGAAAGTTCAGTAATGTCTACTAAGGTGCTTTCTAACCAAATACACAGTTGAAAATGTATTAGTGAAGTGTCCATACCTTGGTGACCTCATCAGATATACTGTAGTCCAGCAGCCTCAATAAACTCAGGTAAATTCGGAATTTGTTCAGCACGGAGGGCAGCACTGCAGTGAGGAGGCTGCTCATGTACTCTTCCATGTTTGGGGGAATAATCTGTGGTTGTAAGTGGACTTGGCAATCTGACTGAAAGAGAAAAGTACATTTCATCTCTTTCCACGTCCCACTGCTTTCTATTCCAAGACTAATCTACTCTCAGGACCAGCAGAAGTCACTGTTTCCCAGAATGAAGGTAAGACAATGCTTTAAACACTCCATTTGGAACAGCTCCTGATTGAAGCAGGAGAGCAAAGGCTCAGCAGACAAAGCTGGGAAGTCAGAGAGCAGATGTTTGCAAGCTCAGGCTACTGCAGGGACAATGCCACATCTGTCCCATCATTTCAGAACCCAGCCTGCCAGAGGGAGGCTTTGAGAGTGGCACATCTCTGCAGCTTTACCCATCCCTGGGTCCTTCACCCCCGTGTTCAGAGAGGAGGAGGGAAGCTCCATCTCCGTGTTTTCCCACGAAGAGGATTCTGGCCCAGCTGCAGCCACGAGGGAGAAGGCAGCAGCTCGGGCCAGTGTCACACCCCTGCTGGTCACAAGCCACGTTTCCTGTCCCCAGCTGTCCCTGGCAGGGCTGCTCTGAGCAGCAGCTGCCCAGCAGAGGCAGGAACCTCCCCATACCGGCAGCAGCGAGCGGCCCTCGGAAGTGATCAGAACATTAATGTTGCATGGGAATTCCATCCGGTGGTAACTGAAGTCATAATCCACCTTCTGCCAAGTGATCAGGTTACCCAGAGCTGTCACATTATGGACACCTGCAAGAGCAAGAACACATCCCCTCACCACTGGACCTAAGCAAAAGTCAGCCCTGATTTTTGTTTCCCATCTGTCTTTAAGGAGCAGCCAGCAGAGGATTCCTGCAAGCATCCTGTTCCTTCTTGTGTTTGGGGTGTCTTCAGATAGAGACAACCTCTTCTTAATGGGAATCAAAATGAAGAATTCCTGATTTCAGGCCTAAATTTGTCTGGCTTAGCACATTAGTACATGTGTTTATAGGTCATGTTTTCATTGGCCCTACAAAGCCAGGTATCTATTTGCAGAGAAAAACCAAAAAAGAAATCTCTCCTCAAAAGTAGAAAAAAACCTATCAATTTAATTTTGCCAAATCTTTTTATAGTATTCATTTGCCTTACCTGGAATTAAACTATTTAAAATATAAGATACTAAAATTGACAAATTAACTGGTTGACCCTTGGAATTCCCTCTTTGAAATACTAACATGTACCTGGCAAATTGAATTTCTGTTCAGCAGTTCCTGCATCAAATGACAAAACCACTGTCATGGTTTTGCCTTTAAATAATTCGTAATAACTTAGTATATTGTAAATAAAAGCAAAGTTAGCAAAATAAAGGCAAATTTAATATTAGGGTTGACTTCTGGGACATTTTTCCACGTGAAATTTCTAAGCTGTAGCTTCCAAGAGTTCCAAACCCACTACTACATCTGAAGACACTTCTCTAGGATTAAACTGTTCCCAATGTTGCTGTAAGAAATTAAAAATTTTTACTTCTTTACTCTAAATTCAGTAGATAAGAATATCACACCAACAAAAATGAAATCAAATTAACAAGCCTTTTTTATCTGCAACTTTTAATACCTAAAATATATTTTTCACTAAATGCTGAGGTTTTTTAGACATTAGAGACAAACATTTTAGAAAACGTATAAATCAGCATTGCAAGAGTTCTAAATGGGAGTTTATCATATTTTGACTATTTTTTTGGAAACAAACAATGCAAAGCTTGTTACTAGTTTTACTATTTTCTTTAGTAAAATTTCTTAGCTTTACTAAAGCTGAGTAATAAAAAATTACTGAAAACGCAAAAGCAATTGAATAATTTCAATTAGCAACTTTTAAGAGCAGAAATTACAAAAACTAAAGCAGCTTTCTCAAGACAGCATTTTTATTTTAAAATTAAGCTACTTGCAGTGATTTCCTGATGTTTTTTCACAGAATCTCCTGGGTTGGAAGGGACCCACAAGAATCATTGGTCTCCAACTCCTGGCCCTGCACAGGACAGCCCCAGGAGTCACCACAGACACCTGTACTGTGCATTCTCCAGTTATTGAGCTTTTAATATGCAACTCATCTCTTTTATGTGAGTAATAATTAAATTAATTTCTAAAGCTCTGCTGAAAGCATGCTACACAGTGCTACATCAGCTTGTAAGAAAGAAGCCCCACTCCTTTGAACACAGTAATAGCAATCTTTCTTCTGCAGCTTTTAGCTGTGTTCTCAGGGTGCTTTCCAGATATACAGTACAAGTACAGAGCATAAGGCATCAGCATATGTTTTGCCTACTTCATGCACTATCACAGGAAACTGAAAGGCCACTCTAATGAATCAGAGTTATTTTGGTAATAAAGAATTCTCCCAATTTGTCTTAAGTTGGCTGAGAAGGCTGCAGGAAGCTGCTTCAAAGCAATGAAATAGGATGAAGAAACCACCAACAGTTTTGCAGTAGACCCTTATCACCGGGACACAAATATCATCACTGTCTGAAAACCCAACAGCTTTCACCCTCCCAAACGAGATTTTAAGCACCAAAAGCTGTGTACCTGCTGTGTCCAGCTGTCCTTGCTCGAGCTGGGTCTCATCTATGACCAGGGAGGTGTTGCTGGCCAGCTGCAGCAGCCCACTGACCAGGCGATTGGCCGTGTAGTCCTTGTGAGGGACGAAGCGCGAGTGGTTCATGCTCTGGATGCTCATCCGCAGGTGGTAGGACTGCAACGAGACAACAACCATCAGCACCTTCCCTGTCCCCCAGCTTCCCTGGGAATGCTGCTTCCTGCAGCTGCAGCTGGGCTGGGAAGCTGCACAGTGAAACAAAATTTGTTACTGCAATGCTTTATCCCAAATATCCAAATGCTGTATGGTTAAAAATTTCCCAAAGGAAAAGATTGCTGTTGAGAACTGCTATCACCTGTCCTGCACGTCTAGGATGAGCTCAATAACAAATTATTTATTGCAGCAATCCTGTTAGTGTGACCCCAAATTGAATTATCATGAATTTTCTGCAGGGCAGTACCCACAAACTTGGGAATAAACCGTAATGACACCATAATTAAATGGCCCAGATGTCTAAACTTATCAATCCAAAAAGACAAAATAAAACAGGCAGCAGCTGTCTATCAGTTCAATACCCTGAGGAGAGGATTTCATTCCATATTCATCCTAGATGATGAGGTACAGACTTCAACACACAGGCCAGCCACATCTCTGCTGTTACCTGCTCTCCACATGGGTAGCAGGAGAGCATTTAACCAGGCTGCCCTGACCTAAAGCAGTGTTTGCCAGGCTGCAAGGATGAGAACACGTCCCCCAGCCCCTGCCCAGTGCCCAGGGAGGTGCTTACTGCTGGCACCAGCTGCTGGATCAGGCGGTACAGGTGCTCCGTGAAGGCGCTGCTCCGGGGACACCCGCTCAGGTTGACGGTGAATTTTCCCAGAGGAAGCACATCCCGTCTGGCATAGCTGCACCAAAAGCAGCACAGGTTAGGCAAACAGCTGGCTAGCACTGGGTACAGGTGGCATTCAGCTTGAGCACTGGGTGGTGCTGCTGACAGCCAGCAGGATTTCAGAAGTAACACCAAAATCAGCCAACTCCGCTTCCCTCTGCAGTGCCCGGGGAGCTGAGCAGGCTGAAGCTGCTCCTCGAGGCTTTGCAGCACCACACAAAAGCAGTAATTTACTGTGCTTGGCATCCTGCAGGGGCCTTCCAGACGTTCTGTTCTCCTTGTGCCTTGTTGTTACTCAGTGAACACACTTCATTCTTTCCCTTCCTCGTGCCCAATCTCAATTTCCCTGCTTATCACACTTGTTCATCTCCTTTACCTGCCCTCAGCTTTCCTCTCCCTCTTCTCACTGTGTATCTTCTCCCCATTCTTGACAACTCTCAACCTTTTTGTGATACCAGCTAAGAGAGAAAATACATTCTAGTCTAAGTGTTGGAACATTCACAGGCACACTAAAAAGAATGAAAACAGAACTCATTTTGATTTTGAAGACTAAAATGACTAAAATTAAATTGGGGCCTGACAATTACACTGAAGTTTCACACTTGAGATTTTAATGAGTCACAGGATGTTGCCCTTTCATCCAGTGACAATTTAAGTCAATATAAGAGTCAATTACTATCCCATGTTAACAGGTCACTTGAACTTATCCTTAAACATGTTTACATTTAATTAAACAAATCCCAGAATGTATTTTTCAGTACCTTGTAGTACCTGAGCAATAATTCCTGCAGTGAGGAAATGCTGTCTTTGGGAAGTCAGTGGCATGTCCTACTCATTAGAAGAAGCCAGAGGCAGAAAGATGTTTTCATACCTCTGCTTAAAAGTGCCTTGGAGATTTTGTCAGCTCCAAAGCAGCACTGAAAAGATACACTGCCATAAAGCTATTTATCAATATTCACTGTTGTTTCAGACAAATGAAATCTGCCTTTGTGTGTACTGTGACAAGACAACCCTACTAGCTAGACAAAGTACTACTGAAATAAGTGTTATTTAAGCTATTTCTGCCATTTGTTTGCAGACTGGTGAGGGACCCCATAGAAGGAGATTTCTTTTAAATGATAAATACATAAATTCTAAGCACACATCTCAATACTTACACTGTAGAGATGAGATGCAGTATCAGGTATTCAGCAGCCAAGCTGTCTCCCAGGAGGGCATGGGTGAGGAACCCCAGCAGCTCTGCTCTCACTGGTGACAGCTCAGACATGAAATTAGAAACAACTGGCAAAAGAGCAGAAGACAAATGTCAGAAAATGTGCTGTTTTTCACCCTCTTCCCTCTATATAAATTTGACTCTTTGTCATAGTTTGATGAAGAAAAATGTTTATTCCAAAGCAATCTAGGAAAAAATAAACAAACATTCATAGGTTTTTCCAACTGGCTTTGGATAACCTGAATCACTCAACACTTCCTTGGAAATGACTTAAAAAAAATATTAGATACTGTGTAATGCATTTGCAGCAGGCTATAAAGTTCAGAGCCAAATTTCTAAAATCCAGTTGATCCATTTTATATTAAAGGCAGAAAAAACCCTCTTACATATAGCTCAGAACAAGCAATAGAAGGCACTTGAGGAAGAAAGTTATAAATATCAGAGGTCTGCAAGCAATAATTCAGTGAAAAAAACCCAGAGTCAAACAAGGAATAGCACAATTGCTTAAAAGCAGAATTGCCTTACTTTGTGCACAGTATCATGAGTCTCTACATTATCAGTATGTTTCTTATTTCCAGGATCACACTAAATTGGAAATCTAATTTTCCAGCAATTCACAACTCCATTTGAAAACAAATCAAATGTTAAGGCTGAAGAACTTGGTAAAATCCATGGGCATGTAGAATGCAAAACCAAGTTCCATATAAATCACATTTATTTCAGCCAAGTAAAAAAGTAAACATCACATAAACACAAACACTTGCATCCCGTGCAACATTGCATGGTTCTTCCATTTAACAAGATTTAAATTCAAACCCTGCTGTTGAGGCATTTGCCTGTGAGCAAAGCAGCGTTAGTTCAGACGTCATGGAAAGAAGAGCACGTGTGGTGTGCCCAGAGTTCAGACACTCACAGGTTTTACTCTCCTCTTCGTTAAGGCAGGCAGGCAGCAAGGGGTTAATGTGCTGCAGCTTCTGTGCCAAAATCACATGGATCCTGGGCACCAGGGAGGCTGGAGGGCTGTGCACTCGCTGCTCCTCGGCCGTGTCCATGCACTCCATGGGTTCAAGGGTGGAGCTGTCCCTGGGGAGAGGGCACAGCACAGCTGGCTTAGAACATTCCACGGGAATTGCTCTCCCTCTGAGCCAGAAACGCGGGAAGCAGGCCAAGAACGGAGGAACGAACAACGCCCGCTCCCAGCTCCTGCTGACTCCTCCCACAGTCAGAGTACCTTCTTTAGGACCTTTATAAACACCATAAATACTGAAGCACAATTATATCATGGCATATAAACACCAAAGCAGGCTTGATCCAAAATATCTGGATTCTGTTATTTTCAGAAAATAATCAAGTCATACTTTTCTGAAGGAAAAAAACCTAACCAAACAAAAAACCATGAAACCAAACTCTCAAAACCAAACCGCATTTATTATTTGCTGCACCATTTAATAGGATATAGCTTCAAGTAAAATGTTACACGCTGTCCTGTCCAGCCTGTACTGAATGAAGTCTAAACAATAGTTTTTAAAAAAATAAGGTCACGATTTATTACATTTGTCTCTGCATGGACACGTGGGATTTTCATATCCCACCAGGTTCTGGAGCATGACAAGATCTTCTAGACAGTCACATCACAGCTTTATCACTGGCTGAGTAAAAATCTATGAATAAATAAACCCTAATGTACCTCTGCTGGAACCTGGAGGTATTACCTCTTAATTTAAGAGTTCAGATACACAAGCTTTGCACTCCCTGAAGATGTCTTACAAAATTTCTTCCAGGTGGTTTTCATTTTCCATTTTCATTTTTACAAAGTAAAATCCCTAAAGCAACTCTATCAGATGATAGTAAAGTTTAGCACAAATTTCATCTTCTTGTACTGGTTTTAAAAGCTGTCAGGCTTTATAACTTCAAAGCCACTTCAGCAGTTCACCCACACACTATCCACTCTTTCCATTAAGAGATTGCTTTTGTTTGCATTCAAAATGTTGCTAAATGCCACCATTTTGTCTTCTTGCTATAGAATGACACAGGGAAAAACCCACAAGCACCTGTGACAGAGCAACTGAGCTGCCAGTGTGGGATTAGCTGTCACTCAGATGATAACAAAAAGCAGCTGACCAGGCTGAGTTAATTTTTAAGAAGCTGGCACTATAAAGGATTCACATTGCACTCTGGATATTGTATGTGCCAGACATATAAACAAACTCACCAACAGAAATGATTCAGAGGGCAATGGTTCAAGACATCAGCAGTATTTATGTTAGATTTTGGTCAAGAGTTTTATTTTAAAAATTGACTTCTCATGTCTTGGATTAGTTTGTATTTTGTCAGGCAAGGAATTGCAGAACAGCAGGTGAGATGGGAAGTTTCTATCAGTGGATTAATAAGATGAGATACCTTAATTAATGAAAAATCAACCCACTTTTTACTCATTTTGGTCTCTATCACTCTCCATGCAGACATGCAATTTTTTTTTTATATTCTTCAGAAATGTTTACATTTCTGGTAACAACTTTCATGGACTTAGAAATTGGTTTTAAAGAACATTTCATAATTTTAAAGCTTCTTTGAAAGCTTTTTGGACTATTCACTCATTCACTGAAAGTTTAGTAGGCATGAAAGAGCACAAAACACTTAGCTATAGAAGCATTTTCTGCTTTATGGACTGTACAACAACCTAAAAAAAGATGCACTGGGTATCCAAGGATATGGATGTACCAGAGCACATTGGACTTCACTTCACAGGATGCTGGATATAACACTTTCCTCATCGAGCTATTTTTAAGCAACAAAATTCACTTCTTAAGCATAATTATCATCTATTCACACATTTCCTTGTCTGCACGAGGGGCAGCCTGCTCATTGCAATAAAAACCTGCATTTCAGGGCAGCCTTACCTCTCTTCACTGTTCACTATGCTCAGCACTGGGTCCACAGACAGAACACCAAACACCTCCAGCACATCATTGACTTTGATGCTCTCCCAGCTCTCATAGACCTGTGCCAAACAGAAAAAAAAATGCAGAGGCAGATGGGGCAGATGCAGGACAGCAGAAAAACACAAAGGAAACCCAGGAGACTCAGCTGTGGACTGAGAACAGTCTGAGTGAAGAGGTCTCCCCCAGCCCTCAGTGTCAGCAAGGACATTGGAAAAGGGAGTTTCTTACAGTTCCTTACATTGGAAAAGGGAGCTTCTATGATTCCACACTTTTTCTATTGGCATTCTTTGCCACAGAAGTGTGAACAATTGTATTCTACTCCGATTTATCAAGAGCTGCTGAATAAGAGAGAACAGCAGAGAAATTTTGGGTTAAAGTTTCATAGCAATATAGCATAGTAGCAAATCAAGGACTACTTCAAATTCAATACACAAACGTGTAGTTTATTGGTTTTTCAGCTTGGTTTTTCACAGCTGTTTTTCAATTAGAGGAGATAGCCTAAAAGCAAAATACCAGGGCTCAATACCAGCAACATCCTCGAGTGTGGTGAGAAGGTGCAAGCTCTAATAAATGCTGCTGAAGGATTTCAGCAACTCAATTGCAGCACTCAAAAAGAGAAACACTGTATTAGTGAAGAGAAAGAATGTAATTATCTCTAGAAACAAAATTCAGGACTTGGGAGCCAATTTCTGTGCCTACAAAGCACTGCAAGGCTGATTCTGCCTGCCTCTCTGAGCACAGCCCTGCTCTTCACCTCCTTCTCTTACCTTTACAAGACATGCTGGTCCCTTCTCTCCTGGCAAGGGAAAATTTAGGTCAAGTGGAGGGGAGCAGTTGGGAGAAATGACATGATGACCTGCAGAAGCTTCTGTTTCTAATCTCTTTGGCTCCACACACCCATGGATATCACCTCCACTGCCTGAAAAACACAGCATTTGCAGGCTTTTAAAACAGAAATGCAGAACTGAACAACTTCCTTCAGTGAGCAACACAGAATTAAACCAATTTAACAAGGCATCTGACACAAAAATATTTAATAATGCAATATATTTGAGAGAATATATTCTTAATATGAGAAGTCCCACAAATGCATATTTTATGTTATCAAGTGTGAGAGAGAGAGTACTGGCAAAGATCTATGTGTCTTGGAAACACAAACATGGCCAGAAATCTGATTTTTAAATTCAATGTTTAAACCAGGGGAATGGTTTTTTTTCTAGAGCCCATAGGACTGCAAAGGTAATATTTTTCTGCACTTCATGTTTAAAAAACCAGTCCTTAAGGGTGAGAATAGGCACAAAGCTCAGTTTATATTAAAAATCTCTATAGATTATCAGCAAGTCATACAACACACATATAACACTGTGGGCTCTCCCACACTCCTTCAAATCAAACCACTGACTTCAACAAAGCCCCCAAAATCACAAAGGCTGCAACGACACTAATAATTCAAACAGCTGCAAATATTTCAATTTTCAGCAATGAATTTTTGACAAATCCTGGCAAGATATCAGAACAACTGTCCATCAACAGCAACTATTACCCATATGTTGCTCCTTCTGTTTGGAGGGATGCAGATCCATGTCCTCATCCTCCTCATAGCTCCTCTTGTGGCGACTGGGTGTGTAAGAGGTGGAAGGGCTCACTCGGGCTTGGCTGGCACTGATGTAGGCCTGGAAATCCGGGTTAAGGAGCCACAGACTGAGCAGGGAAAGCTCAACCACACTAAGGTTCAGGTTTGCTTTTTTTTTTAACAAAATCCTAATCTTAACAGGCTCAGCTACAGGTGTTTTATAGGAGACTCTCACTGTGTAAAAGTCCTACCAATGCCAACGGTGCAACTGAAGTTTCCTTTGCCTAAACATTTGCAAATAGAAATTAACAGAAATTTTCAAGACTCTCCCAAGCAACAATGTCTAGTAAATCAAAACAAACACTCCTAAATTCATTTGCATCCTCTTAGTGCATATTACACACCATCAATTTTCCTTTTTTCTCTTTCTACACCTACCACCTCTCCTAATTCTCTAAGAAAAAAAACAAAAAAGGAAACTTCAAATAAACTTATCTCCTTAGATCTAATTAATTAGTTGGTGACCACTGACTGTATAACAAAGCACCAGCTCAGTCAAAAAAGATATTTCTTTCACCCATGCTGATTCACCAGGCACTGGAACACAGTAGAGAGTCTGTCTCTCCGAGGTGACTGTTTGTGAGGAGTTCAAATCAATTTCCTGATGAGGCTGGAATCCCAAGAGAAATTTTGTTAAAAACCTGATTACAGATTGTTTTCTTTTTTTAAACTAATCCCACAGATTCATTTGCGCAGCCAGAAGTTACAACTAACATGCAAGACTGCATAACTCAGGAAAAAGTGAATATATAATGCTTTGATTCAAATTGCTCTGCACTACCAAAAGTAACTGCTTTCCATAGCAGACAGTTTCAAGGTCATGGGCACTCCCCCATCCACTCAACCAAAACAAATTTTACATACAACAGAAACAGCTGGAAGCCTGCTGAAATTAGAATGCCAGTGAGCAGTTATGAATACTCTGCTTTCCAAACAGAAGATTAATTTTGCATTTAGAGCAGTATCTTCAGGAATCCAACTGGCAAGGACCAAAGAAGCTCTGTCACATTTATAAGACTGCAACATTCCATCTAATATTTTATCTCAAAATTCATATAGTTTATGTAACTTACCCCACACTCTGCCACATCTCTGTATTTACCAAAATGCAAAACCTGTCAAGAGGGAAAAGGCAATGCAATCATTCTGTTTCTGACAGCATCCTGAACACGAATCACACCAAAACCACTGCAGTCCAAAGGCCCTCACAGACATTCTGCCAGAGCTTTAATCATTTTAGCATTTTCTATTCCTCAACAGAAATGTTACAAGTGATGTTTTACTGATGCCACTGGAGTTAAACACAGTTACTATCAGTGCCCAGACTCCATAGGTTTAACTCACAAACTAGAGAAAAGCAAGGCCCAGAATGAGTAAAATGACAAACATTTGCTAAAACACTGAATCAGTATTTCACTTACACGTGCATTTGTGTTTGGGTCAACTGTTTCATACACTCCCATGTAGAACTCAGGATCAAACATATCTTGAACCATGCAGCGAAATTTCACTAAACTGTTGGGTTTTAGGTAATGTACAGGAACATCATTCAGTGATGGAACCTGTGAAAAAAGAAATTGTTCTAAACAACTGGTATATATTGAGCAGTGCTCTGAAGTAAGCCAAAACCAGCACAAAAACTTAATCTCTGATCATCCAGTAGATCCTCCTCCTCAAACCCTAGATACATAACACACCTAATATTTTCTGGGTGCATCTCCCACCCTAATCTAAGCAGTAACAAAATGTATCTATCCCAACACCTTTCTGCAATGGCTGTTACAGATAATAGTTACAATTATCAGGCACTTAACAGTTCTCAAATTTTTCCAGTCCCAAAGCCACCAGTCTGATGACTGCACTACGAAAGAAGTGGTTATAGGTCACTGGAACGCTATGAAAACTGTTATATAGTTTTATACAACTATAGTTTAATACAACACTTAAAAACAACTTTTAAACTCGGAATTATTGCAACTGCAGGATTAAACAGAATTTATTACTTATTTTATTTCTGCTTAACAGAACCTCCACCATGTGCTGTGTACCAGCAGTACTAGAACAATTTGCATACACAATTTCTTATAACAAAAGGTCCTGGAAAACCTGTATGGTAATTTCCAAGTCCACACTGGGGAAGTCTTTTTCACACAGTTTTACATGACAATGGGAAAACAGAAAGGAAAAAATCAATGCCTATGCACGTGGTATAACTTCAAAGAATGAGACTTGCAATGTGAATAGAGTTTTCTACATTTGAAAATAAAATCTTTGTTGAAAAAGCCCACATCCACATTAAAACACAACAAATACCCTAAGTGGCCCTATAGGAAGTGGGATTTTAACAAAAGTATATCCCCTCATGGTTTTTTTGAGTAAGAAAATGTGATTTCAAATTCCTTCTAATGTTGTAAATTATAGTCAATTTTGCCACTTATGCTTTGCTTTAAGCTACCATTTAAATACTAAGTACAGAATACTCTCACTGACAGAGAAAGAAAGCAAACAATTTTCACCTGCTTTTAGTCACAAGTAGACCAGACTTGATAGGAAAGTTTCTAATCCCCTTAGCAGTTCCATGATGCCACTTCAGTTACAGCCTTTTAGAAAAATACCAGCTTTTGTACTCAGCTGTGCACATTTTATTTTTAAAACCTAAAGCACACCTTCTCTGCTGAACTGCACAAACCAGGCCTGACCCAACCCAATACAGCACAGTTTTAGTAGGAAAAGCATTTTTTCTTTAAAACATGAAGGCCCAGGCAGCTATTTATTCAACCCACACGAGTTTGCAGCACCGTGATAAAAGCTCCTGAGAGAAGAGGTTTCTAGCCAGCAGCTGAGAAGCTCGTGGTGCACACTGAGGACTCACACTTCCCCAAAAATGACAATATTTGTCATCTCCTGCCATCTACTGACTGTGCTACAGAGTGGCAGCACCCAGCAGTGATGGCCTGGGGGAAGGAGGCTGCTGAAGGGGATGGATGGGCTGCTCCAGCTGGGATTTCACAGCCTGACTTTGCACACAGGTTAAAGCAGCCGAGGTGTAAATTACACATCCCAAAGCCTGGGCCTGGAATTCAGCTGTGCACTTATCACGGAAAGGCAGAACTTATTTTGATAAGATAACAAGCCACTGCAATAAAATGTAAAAAACAATGAAGCTTAAGAAAAGTGTAACTCGAGAAAAATAAAACACTCTTACCCAGTTAGTAGCATTATTTTCTTTTAATTTCTCCTTGAAGTATTCGGTTACCTTCTTCTCCCAATCAGAGTTTGGAACATTTTGGGCTACAAAAACCAACACATTTACGGGCCCATTAGCACCACGTAAGAGACTCTTACCCAGCATTCTCCCAGCATATAAACAAACACAACTTTCACTTCTATTTTAGGGAAGTAAGTGCATCTTACACTAATTTGTTCCCCTTGCAATGCACTGACTTCCCCTTTCAAACCCTCTCAGGCCAACCAAGAAGCACAGAGCCATTCTTGGAAGCGAGGGAAAGCTCCACAACAGCCCAGCGGGAAAGGGCAGGAGCCGAGGCACTGCTCCCCACGCTGTGTCGGCTGCGGAAATTTTTATTTCAGCATCCTTTAAGTTGAAATCAAGCCCAGCACGGAAACAGCCGCGGCTGACGGGCACCGGTAACATCAGCACCGATCCGCAGCGCGTGCAGACGGCACGCGTTGGTACCAGAACCCAGAGATACGTGAGATATACGAAGTATGCGCTAAACACAAGATTTATAAGATATACGACAGATATACAAGCTATAGAGCCGCCTCGCCGCTCTCCCGCCACCACCCCGCGAGGGAAAGCGCCGTCCGGTTCCGGGCGCCCCCGGGGCGCTCCCGCCGCCGCCGCCTCACCGAA
>VZRO01001447.1:229755-247694 GCA_013397915.1 Daphoenositta chrysoptera | reverse complement strand
GGGGCTGTGCGGGGTCCCGCCGGCTCCCGCTGCTGCCGGGAAGGGGCTGCGGGGCCGGGGGAGCCCCCAGAGCCGAGCCGGGGCTGCCAGGGCTGGCTGCGGGGCCGGGGGAGCCCCCAGAGCCCAGCCGGGGCTGCCAGGGCCGGCTGCGGGGCCGGGGGCCCGGGACGTGTGGGCTCGACCCGGCTCTGAGGCTCTCCGGATGTCCCTGGTGGTGCCTCAGGAGAGACGCTGCTCGGGATTACATATTCCGCTTTCCGGCACTTAATTTCTTCTGCTTCTCCCTACTTAATGCTTGCGTTTTTGGTTTAAGGACGGGCGCTGATCATCGCTCTTCCAGCTCACCGGCGCATCAGCGCTTCCATTCAGTGTGTCCTTAGTGTTTTCGCGATTTTAAAGCTCCTCTCTCACGTTATCTTCTGTTTTCCCAGTGTGGAAATAGCACGTTAAGCAGCCGCCTTAAATATCCTTGCTAATTTAATCCTGGTTCTAATATCCTTTCCTCGTAAAGCTTTGATGGTGTTCCTGACTCGTGCGTGTGGAACTTAAAATCTGATGCTCAGGCAGTTTCAGATAAAGGAATGGATTTTTCTGGGCATGTGTTCAGTCAGAGATTAAAGCTCTAAATATTAGAAATGCGTCTAGAAATCAGATATTTCAAATTTTACTGCATTGTGTATGTTGGGATTAGACTGATGACCTTTAAAGGTCCCTTTTAACCCAAACTATTCTATGCTGAGTCTTCAAGAGTTCATTTCAACGCTGTTGTGTCGTAGCTAAAATAAGTACTAATATATCTGGAAACCAGTGCAGTACCTCTCTGTAGATTTAATAAAATGTTTGCTAAGTATGGCTTTGGAATAGTTTTTTAGATCAAGTACATTTTTTGGGTAGGAGGGAAAAAACATTAAAATATTATTCCTACTTACTTGAGGTATCTAGGTAGTTGACTCATTTACTAATTCCATTGTGTAGTCATTATAGTTTTTCTTTAATGCAAATATACATTAATTTTTCATTAAGAAAAAAAAGTAATTTTTAAGTGCTGATCTGGCCTGTAGCTTTGCACAAATGACTGTTCTGGCAATTTCCTGAACATTTTGAAGCTAGCCAGGGATAACATCTGATGGGATTTGATTAATGTGGTGAATCTTATACTCTCCATGTGACTTAAAATTTGATTGGGTGAGGATTCATGGTTTTGCAGCTGGAGTGAATTTCAGTGTCAGAGGTTGTGCCATGTTCCGTGTCTGTCCAAGTGAGGCCCATGTCCTGTTAAATGTTCTGTTTCCATGGTCAAGTGTACTCACTGTCTGTCCAGCCAGGTGTTTTTGGGATCTTCTTGCTGAGTAGAATATTTTGTATTTGGAATCATAATATGAAACAGGAAAGAACAGGCTCTTGAGTTTGAATTTTAAATCGTGTAAAATGTAATAAGAATCAATCGTGGGATTTGTTTGTCACCTGACAGCCAACATTAGAGAGCTGTGTGCAGTCATTCATTTGTTTATCTGTCTCCAAGAGTGAGTAATTAGTGGTTTGAGCTCCGCAGTTTGACAATAAGATACATTCTCCGGCTCAGGTGTGGGTGATGCCACCAATATATTTACTGGAGGAAGGGAGGAGTGCTCCCAGTGAGGACGTGGACTGATGTCACTTGTGCCAGTCCGTGAAGGACAAGGTTCTGCCTTGTGTGGGGAGGGATGTACAGGAGGTTGACACAGTCACAGTTGAAGGAAGACTGTTTTGTGCATGGGAAGAACACACGTCAAAGCTCTACAGTCTTTTTTTTTTTTTACATTTGTGTAACATTTTGTTTTTCCAATTTAGTTTTTGCAAAATTAGAAACAGGCAAGATAAAAAGCAACATTTTGTGTTGGAAAACATGTGTGTATATATATGTATAGTTTTTTTTTTGACAGAGCTTTTGTCAAACTCATTTTGCAGGGAAAGCTGCACTTAGGCTAAATCTCCAAAACCTATTTGAAACTGGAGAATAGTAGGTGTTTTGTGAACATTCATTTGCTAAAGGCCTTGAGATCTCTTGAGCACACTGCTGCATGTTTATGGTGACCTGACATAGGGAGGTGAAGCGCCTGCTCTGCTGCCAATTGTTTGGGAAAGCTGAGAGTTGACAGTGTGGTTTGCAGTGTGCTTCTCTCTGTCCCGCAGTGTTTATGAAACGTGAAAGCAGGGTGGATTTTATTGTTTAGAAGCTGAGACCTTTTATTTAGTATAAGTGGTTACTCTGCTTGCAGGTGGGAGATAATCCCCAGGCCTGGCTTCAGGGTGGCTGTACGTGGTTTCAGCCTTCTCCACGCAGTGGCTTACACACACAGATTTTGGCTTTGTTCCTCAAAGGGGTATCAGCTGCTGGAAGTGAAAATAAGAGGAATTGATAAATGCAGATGATGCCTCAAACTGACACCGTCTGCAAAGACTAAATAAAAGACGGTTAAAATAGTTCTTTTTAATCTTGGCAGCTGCGTCTTTTATGATTAATTAATTAGAACAGCAGCTTCCTAGGGAGACTTCTCCACGGATTCCCCTGTGCTCCCTTGATACTCCCTGTTACAGTTGTGTTGGCTGTGGATACAGACATTTGGTGTTGGCTGCTCGAACTCTTGCTCTCTCTCTGCCTGGGGACTGAGCGGCAGAGATGCTCTGTGGTCTCTTCCCCACAGCCTGGGGTCGTTGATTGCCAGGCAGGTGAAACACTGCTGGTTTCTGCAGATGCTGTTCCCTCAGCAGGCATGCACTGCTGCTCAGGCCACCACAGCCTTGGGTGAGCTTACTGGGAGACCTGCAATCATGACAAACCTCCTTTTTCCCCCTCTTGTTTCTACATTACTGCAAAGTAGAAACCTGTGATTGCTCAGGACCTGTTTTATTTATTTTCTCAATGTGAAAGGGCATTTGTGGCCTTGCATCTTTTTAAATCCTCTCCTGCAATTATGCAGAATGAGGACTGATTTTTCTGCACTAGGGATGTGGCTTTTATGCATGTCTAGAGTGGGATTTTTAGAGAGAACTGGAGTAAGTCCTGCTCATAAAGCAACTTGGGATGAGTTATGGCCACATTGCAAGTCAAATGAGAAACCTTGAGAGGGCTCTGCTGAAGGAGCAGGCAAGAATGGATGGGTTAACCAGTATTTAGGAATGTTTTTAAGCTCTATCCTAAAAATTGGAGCATGAAGTCCTATGCTTAGTAGCTATTTTCATGGTGAAAGGATATGAATCAAGGCTGTTCTTGCATTTGAGGGATAAGTGAAGTCGGGAGGGATTTTAGTGCCTGCCAAATGGCCCTGGGAAGGTCCCAAGTCCTATTATGTTATGGTTTCTTATTTAATATTTTTAATATTTGTTGCTTTTTCTGTGTACACCGAGTGACTTTCACGGGCCATTTAAAATGTTCTCGAAGACTTGGTATCTTTTGTTTCATTTTATAATGTGCTGAATGAAGGATGTGTAAGCTTTGTGATTTTTGGATTTCTGGGGTCCGAGAGTTTTGGCCATAGCTGATGGTGTTATGGAACATTTTGACCCCATGCAGTGGTTTGAAGCTCTCACAAGATCTCTGGTGATCCTTTTGTTTCTGCAGATGATTCTGCAGACGTTGGGGAGGAGGACAGCTTCTTGGGTCAGACTTCTGCCAGCCCCAACCCACCACAGACTTTCAGCTACTTCTCTCAAGTCCCCAGCAGCAGCGATCCCTTCGGAAGTATTGGACAGCCACCCTTAACAACTGTTTCCACACCTGTTGGAGCACCAACCTTCCCCAGACCTCCCACTTCCCTTCCACTCGTGTCTGGGTCACAGGATGGGCAAAATGCCTTTTCACCACCTGTTCCCAAATCCCAGTCTTACAGTGCACCGCCCTCTTCCCAGGTGGGAATGGCGCCTTACCAGCCCCCTCAGCAGGGCTGTCCCCCGCCCACCAGCACTGCCCTGCCCCCAGGGACCCCCCAGCAGGGCTATAACCCCTACAGGCACACCACCCTGAGCAGCAGGGCCAACCCCTACCTCACCCCACCCCAGCTGCAGCAGAGCCACCCCCCTGCCACTGCGTCCCCTGTGCCACCCGTGCAGATGTACCAGACACCCCCGGGGCCACTGGCGCAGGTATGTGACTCCTTCTGGCTGCCACAGCACAACACTGTCCTCTTTGAACTATATATTTTATCTTCTGGAGGTTTTTCTTCTCTGCAGGAAAACCCCCAGAAAAAGTCTTGAACCATTTGTAACAGCAAAGTCTTTTCACTAGAAGTAGCTTGGAACTGTTGTTTCAGGAAAACTTCCTGATCTTTGAAGTGAGTGTACCCTGAGGCTTGGAGCTGTGGGAGCCTCTGGGCATCAGAAACAAAGCCAGGTTGTGAAGTTCTGTTGCTCTTTTCTGTGGGTTTCTGAGTTTGCTGAGTTTCAGCTGTGCTGCTACGTATTTTGTGTCTCAGCTGTAAATCAGGTCATTCAGCTATTTGCAAGATATGGGCAAAAATCTCTTTTGAAGCTGGTTTTGTTGGTGAAGCCAGAACTTTTTGAAAGTAAGTTGCATAAAATTGTCAGCAAACTCTTTGAAACACATTGGTTGAGGATTTTGTGTGACATAAAGCATTAATCTCCATTCTTTTTTACATGCACAAAATCATTATTAAAATAATGCTAATGGGTTAGTAAAACCTGGCATTTTTGCCTTGAAAACAGCAAAAATTGGTTTTATTTTTGCCCGAGCTATTGCTACATTTCTGTTATTGTGAATAAAGAATGTAAAGATTATGTAATGACAAAACATAGCAGAGGCAATAGAACCTAAACAGTCTGGAGTTTTAGATTATATAATTTCGGAATTTCTGTTTGTTGAATTTTATATATTGTACAATATTTTTGTGCCTTTTTTTTTTCTTTTAAATGTATCATCAACCAAGGCAGTTGCTACTGCTGACATCAGTTGCTTTTAGTTGTACTGACCCGGATTTTTGTACAACTTGTATGAAATCAGCTTTATGTAGGCTGTAGACCCTTTCAAAATCAGTTACTTTTCTTGTGCCACTGATGCTATATTTGAGTTTGAAACCTGCCTATTTTTATCACTTTGCAGGAAGGGAGCTATTACTGAAGTGGCCACTTGTTAAAACGGCGAGTCTTTATGGAAAGGCATAATTATATGTGAATGAATAATGAGAAGAATGCATTTTTATTTTCCTGTCAAATTTTGTGGCTGTCAGAAACAAGCTCAGCTCGAGTTTTGAAAATTTAAGAGAATATTTGAAATCTCACTGATTTCAGGTGATCATGATGCTAAACCGTGGCAGCTTTTGACATGTTTGTGGGAATGAAATTCACATTCTTCCTCAGTTTGAAAAGGTGTAACTTTTCAAACACACGATAAACTGGACAGTTTTTTTAGAATGGAAGGTAATGTTTTTGGGGAGGAAAAAATGTTAGAAATAAAAGTTTAAAGGAAATAAAGTATGGAAGAATTCTGTAAAAACCACGTGAGATTGAGGTGCTGAGCCCATCTCTTTTCAGTTTCCACAGTCCCAGTCCCAGCTCCAGCCTGCCAGGCCTGCAGGGCCCCTGGTCCCAGCCCCTCCTGTGCTGCTGCAGAACCAATACGAGCCAGTTCAGCCACACTGGTTCTACTGTAAGGAGGTGGAGGACAAGCAAATTTGGATGCCATTCAGCATTCTGGATTCTGCAAAACTAGAGGAGGTCTATAATTCTGGTAAGTCCTGTCTTATCCAGAGGCGAGCAGAAGGACTAAAAGGAAAATATTGGAGTAATGCCACTTGTGTGTATGGCAGTACTAAGTAAGGTTTTGCAGATGTATTTTGTGCCACTTAATTTATTTCACTGCCATCATCACTGCTTGATGCTGGTCAGTCTTGAGATGTACCATCCCAAATAGGTATCAGATTTTCATATAGAACTCATAGTTATTTGTGTCTTGGGTTGCCTTTTTCGTAAACTGCAAGTTCTGGAATAAGTATTCATATTTGGGAGTTTTTCAAGGGTTTTTTGTTGTGCACAGAGCGTGTAGAAGCAGTGTTACAAATCCGCTCTGCCATTGTGTGACCATCAGTCCTGATGACCTAATATTTGTTAAAAACGAGGTCCAGTCTCCTGCTAAATTTAAAGGTTTTTAATAAAGAATAACAATAAGGGACAAAAGATAGAGCAAAAGGATTACAGCATCCAGGTGATGCTGGGTACCCTTGGCACCGAGCCAAGAGCACAACTACCCTGGTGAGACAGTCTCTTTATATACATTTTTATTGCATCAGCCTGTTACATAGTCATAGGCAAATATGTATATTCATACTTCTTCCTGAAAAATACATGGCCTTTAAGGTATGTGAAGAATTCCTCCGTATGTTGATTCTTGGAAGATTTGTGGATAGAGATGTCTGGTAACAGGAGTCTGTGCTTATCTGAGATTGTCCTTGGGGCTGGAGTTATTACTTCCTGGGGCTGGAGTCATCACATCTGTGCTTATCTAGTTAAGCTTATAGTTTGTTAGTTGCATTTCAACATATCTTTGGTTAGTTATTTTTCAACTATCTGTAAGGCAGAACAAAAGAAAAAGCATTTAATAATGGTTATATTTCTACAACACAACGGTTAATATTATACACATAACATTCATTATTTGCGAAAAGCCAACACCAGAATATGTATTTATAACAAATTGATCCCAGGAGTGTCTGGGGCTGGGCTGAGAGAGGGAAGAGATGTGTGTTACTGTGGTAAGCACGTTTCAGATAGAACTCCTAGTTATTTGTGTCTTGGGTTGCCTTTTCCTTAAACTGCCAGTTCTGGAATAAGTATTCATATTTGGGAGTTTTTCAAGGTTTTTTGTTGTGTACAGAGCGCGTAGAAGCAGTGTTACAAATCCACTCTGCCATTGTGTGACCATCAGTCCTGATGACCTGCTATTGATCCCAGGAGTGTCTGGGGCTGGGCTGAGAGGGAGGAGCTGTGTGTTAGTGTGGTAAGCACTGTGGCTGTGTGTCCCAGTCCAGCCTGACCCCGAGAGCGTGGTGCTCAGCACGGACGGCGGCCGCTACGACGTCTTCCTGTACGAGCGCGTGAGGAGAGCCGTGTACTGGGAGGAGGAGCCCTCGGAGGTGCGGCGCTGCGTGTGGTTCTACAAGGGAGACAAGGACAGCCGCTTCGTCCCCTACACCGAGGATTTCAGCGACAAGCTGGAGGTTAGTGAGCCACAAAGGGTCAGTTCGCTGGGTTACTCAGCTTAGAAACAGTTCTTTCTGTCCGTCAAGATGGTTTTCTGTTGGGTTCCACCAGGGGTGTTATAGAAGAGCAGGCCTGAAGGCCTACAAAAGCATCTTCCCCAGGCCCGGTGGTAACCATGGAAACACTTCCAGGGCACCTGAGATGGGCTGGAAAAGAGGACCATGGGTTAGTGACCTTCTTGACCAATGGCCCGGGAAGATTGTGGTTAGTGGCCTTATATGGGATTATTTACACCTTAGCATAATAGGTAATATCTAGGGAATGCTCCAGGTGACTGGGTGGAATCCTGGGATTTGATCTTCCTGTTTCTATGAGGTTCTATCCTGTTTGTGCACTGGTATTTAGGTACCCTGAGCTGTGCAATGAACGTCTTTGCACTTCTCCATCTTGCATGCACAGTCCTTGCCTGGCGGGAATGCTGCAGTTTCCAGAATGGACTTTCTGGAACATAAGCAAATCCTGGAAAGAGGAGTGCTTAGAAGGCCACATTGCTCCTGCATCAGTCCTGCACTGCTGTGACCTAAAATCGACACGTGTAGCTCTACATGTGACATTTTTATACGAACAAAGTTCTGTACATTTCAACTGTAGCATTACAGATGATGCATGAGGCCACAAAATACTCAGAAGGCTGCCATGCTGATTTTGTGTAACTTGTTTACTGTTTCAGGCAGAATATAAAAGAGCTGTAACTACAAATCAATGGCATCGGCGACTTGAATTTCCAAATGGGGAGACAATTGTTATGCATAATCCCAAGGTAATAGATTTTGGCAATTGTGTCTTGAAGGATTCATTAAGGGTGAATGAGCAAAAGGATGGGAGCATAAATTGAATGCAGTCTTAACCTTGCATGAAACAGTACCAGTTGGTTGTTCTGAGAGTGTGTGCATTAAAGATGATCAAGTTTACAGAACCCTGAACTTCAGTGTGCTGTCATGTGGTTAAAAGACAATGCTTTCTGAAACCTAAAGAGAATAAGGGTTTGCATAGTAAATATTTTGGCTAAGCATACCTGGCAGCAAATGGTAAGCAATTTGAATTAGTTTAACCTCAGTCTGTGCCAAATGAAAGATAATTAAAACTAAGAGCTTTTATGTGGAGAAGAGCATTAATCTAGCTATAAGGTAAATAGTTTCTTTATTTAAGCCATGAGAAGGTTTCTGCTGTGGCTATTTTTAGGCCATAAGAAAATATAGCAAGACAAGCTGTAAAAGTTATTCTAAATACTCTGTGAACAGTCTCATGTGTTCATGCACAGTCCTTCAGCCTTATTGACCAGTGCTGTTAGCTGTTCATTTATCACAGATGCAGTAATTAATACATACAACTATCCAAGGGCCAGAAAGGATCATGATTGCTCCTACTTTAAATGTTTAATAATGCTGGTTAGGGAATTCTGTCCAGTAAAAATCTAGAGAAGGAGCATTTAAACCACTTGGTGTCATAAATATGAATTCAGACTGTAAGTCCTATAAACAGCTGTACTACTGAATTCCTCACTTTTTAGTGTTTCTGGACTACTTCAAATGCTGTTGTCTTTCCCTGAAAGACACTGCACATTTTTTTTCCATTTTCTCCCTGTGATAGAGTTATTGTAAATAAAGTAGTACTCAATTTCCTCACATTAGCAGTAGTCTGCTAAGGAAGAGTGGATACTGGAGAGTAGGAAAGAGGAGCTTGAATAATGCTTGGCTGAGGAATTAAAATGGTTCAGAATCACTGAGCAGGCCCAGCTTCTTCACCTAGTGGTTACTTTGAGTCATCTATTTGCTTTTCACGCTAATAAGGATTTTGTGGAAGAAAACATTTGAGTTTCAGATGCAATCAAAAAATGGGTTAAAGTATGCAGTGCTTTCAGAGTGACAATGTGAGTCACGAGGGTTTGCTGTGGTTAGAACTGGACACTGTGTTTGTTGCAGGTCATAGTTCAGTTCCAGCCTTCTGCCACACCAGATGAATGGGGCACCACTCAAGATGGCCAGGCAAGGCCAAGGGTGGTGAAACGTGGAATTGATGATGACCACGACGAGATTCCTGATGGTAGGTGATGAGATTCCTGGTGTACTCAGGTCTGCACTGGGAGCAGTCATTTTGGATCTGTGCAAAAGCTGGGCAACAGTGGGTGGAGTGGCTGTGTGCTCTTTGTGCCTGGAGTCTAAAGATTAAAGTTATTCCTTCATCTATACTGCTTGAAAGAGGTTATCTGGTTTTAATCATAGGAGTCTTGTGGGCTCTGTTGTGTCCTGAACCACGTTATTTAATAGGCTTTATAAAACAAATGTGTATTACACTTGCTTGACTCTAAACTTCACTCCTGCAATACATAGTGGTACTCTGAATGTTTTCCTTTTTTTTTTTTTTTTCTACAGGAGAAATGTCCCAAATTGACCATCTGGTATTTATGGTTCATGGCATTGGTCCTGTATGTGACTTGAGGTTTAGAAGTATTGTTGAATGTGGTAAGTTCGGGCTTGTATAATGAGCAGTTGTATTCTTAACTGTTTAAATGTGTCTCTCCCTAGCTCATATTCAGATAAGCACATCTTAATAACTTTTTTTTTAAAAGAAAAGTCTCTGATATTAAGAAGTTCCATTTTTTCATGATTATTTTCCAAAGGCAGAATCTGTGTTCTGTCAGACTTGAAGCTTTAGATGTTTTTACTAGTACTCGGTATCAGACTTGCAGGGTGATTTGGGTTTTGGGATGTATGGTGAGGGGTTTCTTTGGTTGATTGGTTTTTTTGCTTTTTCTTTTTGTGGTGTGAGTGGATGTGTTTGCTTTGTGCGGTTTGTGTGTGTGGTATGGCTTTTTGTTTGCTTTTTTTTTAAAAATACACTCCAGTACAACTGAGTACATTAAGAAGGCCCTGTCTGGTTATGGAGTGGACAGGCAGTCATTGTGAGGTAAATAGAAGCTTGCTAGAATATCTAACAAAAATGTGTACTTTCTTAATGTTAGAATAGTAATACTTGAAAAGATTTTTCCAGTTTTCAGTTTCCATCATTTGTATTCTGACTATGTGTGAAATTAAGGGGCAGGAGGGACTATTTATATGGTACTTGAGTACTGCAGCTATCAGATTTTCATTATTCTTTTTCTTTACAGTTGATGATTTTAGGACTGTTTCTCTGAAGTTGTTGCAGACTCACTTTAAGAAATATTTGGAGGAACGCAGAGTGAGCAGGGTGGAATTCCTTCCAGTTCATTGGCACAGTTCTCTGCATGGAGATGCAACAGGTGTAGACAGGTGAGGGTGTTGTTTAATGTCAAAAACCTTTTAAAAGCTGCTTTTTAAGGGGTTCTGGAAAGAGGAGAAAAAGAGCAGTTCGTATGCTCTGCAGGCTAGATGAGTAAATGTATGACTGGTTACAAAAGAGAATTGCTAATTTTTAAAAATTAATATTTTGATGAGTAAAGCTGGAAAGACATGAGGAATATTTTCTCTTGCTTATTTTCATGCACACACCTGTTCAATACTGTATTTGCATGAGAGTGGTGATGAGTGAGTGTGTAGAGATTGTGATGACAAATATGAGGTGGTGAGCATGGAGATGTTTTGTCCAGTACCAGGTGGACAATTTAGAGTGGAGAGTTTTCTATTCCTTACCTTCCTGCAGTCTGATTGAGATTGACCCTAGGAGTTATTTCTGAGGAAGGCATTGAGCTCTCTGTCCAGTCCTAGAGGAGTACCTGAATTATGATTGGGCACTTGAGCTAAGGAGTTCTTTTTTTGAAGAAAAATATCTATATTTGGGTAGGAGTGTTACAGCATTTAAAAATCTGTTTTAAAATCCCTTCTCTGTGCCTACCCCTTTGCTGTGACTTCACATTTCAAGCTGTTTTCCCTTGCTCAAAGCTGGGGAAGTAGAAATTGTGAGGGTGGAAACCTGTACCTCTTAAAGCAACGCTGATGCTCTCCAGACTGTTCTGGCTCAGTCAAATCACACTGCTTTCCTCCAGCCTTGGTGTTTTATTTGCATTTGAGCACTGCATGAGGAGGGATCTTTATTCTGTTAATCAAACCAGGCAGTCTCAAGTCTATAGCAATTCCACTGCAGCTGTCTTGACTCCAGGCAGGCAGATGGTGATGCCAAGCTTTTTCTTCAAAAGGAGAGTATTACGATTCTATGATTCTAATTTTATATGCGAGTTCTTTTTTTCTCTTCAATCTGCTCACCAAACTTCCCTGGTTCTTTATGAGAGCAGTGTTGGAATAGAGAAGAGGTTATTTCAGGCATCCCTTCAGCCTGGAGAGAAAAAAAGGGAGCTGTATCTTTCTCAAATATTACAATCAGCAGGTAGCATTAATGTGTGAATATGCAACAAGGCCAGAAGGCTGTATGGTGTTTTAAAATCTCGTTAGAGACCTTTTCTGTAGAATTTACATCGCACTAATTTCAAAAGCTAACAAAGTCCTCACAACTGTTTCTCTAAAGCCTTTCATGCTTCTAACGATTCTGTGTTACCAGGAACATAAAGAAAATCACTTTGCCGAGCATTGGTCGCCTGAGGCACTTCACCAACGAAACGCTGCTGGACATCCTGTTCTACAACAGCCCCACCTACTGCCAGACCATCGTGGATAAAGTGGGCATGGAAATGAACCGCCTGTACGCGCTCTTCATGAGCCGCAACCCCGACTTCAAAGGGGGAGTCTCTGTGGCTGGGCACAGCTTAGGTGACTGTCTGAGCAATGCTGCTTTTATCCCAAATAATTCTTGGACCTTTCATTCAGCATAAGGCTCAAATGAGCTGTTAGGGCACGGTTGTCTTTCAGAAAACAGCTGACAAACTCTTCTCAACAGCTGAGTTTACCAGGCTTTGAGAGAAAGTTGGTACTTCCATTCACTAAAACTTAGAGTCCAATCTGCGTTTAAAAGTTAACAGGTTATCTGGTGTCTTGTTAGGTGGGTGGTTTCTGTGTCTCAGAACCCCCACTTAGTAAGAGTACAATCAATTTTTGGAAGATAGAATAAGTGTTAGAGCAGCATATTGACATATTGGTTTGGACTGGTTTTTCCTCCAGTTCATCAAGCTGTCTCAGTTGTTTAAGGAGAAATAGTTTAGTCATGGCAACTACATAAAGCATGAACAGGGAATAAAAGGGATTGATTTTAGCTGAGAGTGATTATGTTCAAGTTAATATATGGGTATTTAAATTCAGCCATCTCTTTTGATCAATCTATACTGTGACATTACTATTACATATAAATCTTGTTCAAGATTTAGGGACAGGAAAACCTGATATTTTTCCCAAGTCAACTCTAATTCCTGTTTGCAGGTTCCTTAATTCTATTTGACATATTGTCTAACCAGAAGGACTTGGCTTCATCAGTAAATTCTGGACCCTTCTCTGGTGTTAATGGGAGTGTGAAGGACGTGGCTGTTCATGATAAACAGGTAATTTGCATGCTGGTCTTCCCAGGCCACTAGATCTGATATTTTCAGCTGTTTTTTCTTAACTTTTCAGAACTTATTCTCTGAAACATGTTTATGGGTTTTGATAGTACATTTAAACATGTTAATGGAAAGATGCAGCTTTGTAAATATTGTCAGTTCCCAAGACAAATTAATTACATCTCTCTTAAGTGCCAAGTAGGCCAGTAATGAGATTTGATGGTGAACATCAGCTTTGACCCTTGTGAACATGTAACTTGGTGGGGGAGATGTGTAAGAGGGAAAGAATCTATCTGTGTTTAGACTAGAAATGGTGACCAATTGTTTGAGGAATAAAAGGAAGCATTTTGGTTTGTTTCTCCTAGTAATTTTTAAATATTTATTTTGCTGGTGTATTTTATCGGAAAATCTGTGTCCTGCTTCACTAAAAATGGATATATGTTTACAGAGCTTGCTTGATAATGTTTTTAAGAGAGAGGAGTTCAACCTGGTTTTGTTTGCTGCGTACTGGTTTTTCACTGTCAGAGGCTGTGATTCTGTTTCTGTGCTGTTTTGTTAAGATGACTGAAGATACCAGTTCCTTGGGCTCCTCCATTGCTACTTCTGGTGATGACCTGTGTGAGCCTGAAGCAGATGAGGATGTTCCCACTTTGCAGAAGACTCTGGAAATGCTCAGCTTGTCAGAGTACACCAGCACCTTTGAAAAGGAGCGAATCGACATGGAGTCTCTGGTACAAAATGTTCACTTCACTTGTAGGGAGTGCCCAGGGGATGGAGGTTTATGTTTGGGTTTTCTTCTTGTTGTTTTGTTTTTCCTTTCAGTTCCATGGCCATGAGAGCAGTTGCAAAGATAAGATAATCAATGCATGACTTGAAGACTAAATGTTCTGCGACTCTTGTCATTTTTTTTCTTAGTGTGATGCATCCCCCCCAGTTATGTTAAGGCACTTTGTGTCATGTCCTTCTAATTTTTTTTTGTATTTTCTGTAGCTTTATAAATTGTCTTAACAAATTCATAAGTCATTGCCAGTAAGAAATGATTTTACTAGAAAAGTTATAAGTACTTTTTCTACTAGAAAAATATGTTTTGATGTGTGTGTTTGGGGTTTGTTTCTTTAGCTCATGTGTACAGTTGATGACCTGAAGGAGATGGGGATACCTCTTGGACCAAGAAAGAAAATAGCTAATTTTGTAAAAGACAGAGCAGCCAAGCAGGTAAATACATATTTCGTGATTGAAATAAAAAGTTATTAAGCAAATGTAATTGACTTCCATGCTGTGGAGTAGCTTATATTCTTGAAGACACTTGTTAACATCCTGGATATATTAAAGGAATTTTGACAACTGTGAAATAAACTTTTTTTTCCTCCCTAACTTTAAAACTTTTCTCAAAAGGAGCAGAAGAAAGCAGTAGCAGAAAAGAAAGCAGTGCTGGCTGCCACACTCCAGACTCAGGAAGACACCCAAAAAGCAAAAGAGGCAGTTTCTTCTGTGTCCCCTTCGGAGTCTGGTCAGATGCACTCAAAGAGGAAGCTCCCAGTTGGTGCATCTGTGTCTTCTGTGAACATTGACTATGAGTATTTTGAAGTTGGAACTGGCCAGGTGAGACTACATAGATTTAAATGATTTGAACAATTTATAGGATTTGAACAATTCTGTCTTTTCACTGTATTTCTCTTTAATGTTGATGGCCTTCTGCTGCTTTCTTTGAAGCTTTGGAGCTGACAGTTCTGAGAGATGATGTGTCTGATTTCTCTCTGGTAGGTTTCTGTGGTTTACAGTGCACTGGACTTCGAACCAGATATTTTCTTTGCTCTTGGTTCCCCCATTGGTGTGTTCCTTACTGTGAGGGGTGTGGAGAAGATTGATGAAAACTACAGGCTCCCCACCTGCAAGGGGTTCTTCAATATCTATCACCCAGTGAGTAACAGTGCTTTTGAGCTTTGATTTTAGTTGGTGTAGGTGACAAAAAAGGCAGAATACTAAGTTTTAACTTCTGAGCATTGTTCCCCTCTGTACATTTCCTGAAACACTTCCAGGTATGGGTTGGTTTGGTAATACTTGCCTTATTCCTTTTTGGAATTAAGGAAGTTTTTTGAGGGGAGTTGTTTGGGTTTTTTTCATTAATTTGAGGCCACTCTTGTAGGTTTTATAGAGAGTTTGTATTTTACATGTAGTGTTTGTCCTCTTCTGTCTCATTTTGTTCAACATTTCAGCAGTGACATGTTGATAGAGATTGATTGCAACGAAACCTTGCTGTTGTATTTCCTCATTAGAATCTCCTTCTATAGAAGAACAAGACCAAAGTAGTTAATGAACCTGCATGAACTGAATTTCTGTAAATTCAAATAGTACAGAATTCAAAAATGGTTGTCTCTAAACAATAAATAGGGATTTTTTTCACTGAAATGTGATAATTAGAACAATTTTAAAGATAACTAAATGTCAATGTGTTGTGTCTTAACAGCTTGATCCAGTAGCTTACAGGTTAGAACCAATGATCATTGAAGACGTGGATTTAAAACCAGTTCTCATTCCACATCATAAAGGCAGAAAAAGACTTCATCTGGGTAAAAAGAAAACTTATTTCATATGGATCCTATTCTTTATTTACTCATTTGATGCATTAAAATATTGTAAGATTTTAAGACTCTAATGAATGTTCCTGGATATCTGCCTCCATGTTTTCCCTAAACATCAGAGGTGATTCCACCCAGCCCCATAAGTTGGGCATTCACAATTTCATTCAAAAGTAATAATCATACTTCCTCCAGATTTAATATTCTCATTACCAAAGTGCCATTAAAAATTGCTGTACATTGCTTGTTCATTTCTAAGAAGTGAAACAGAAACTAAATTTATTGGTTTCTTTTACCTTGACCCTGATGACCACCACGATGTGTTTAACCAGAGTCTGTTCAGTGTTGGAAACCCTGGGGGGAAAGGAGGTTCTGTAGCCACTGGAGGGCAGGGGCTGATTTTGTTGCTCATGGGTGCACATCAGAGCAAGGTGCTCTACTCAAATTTTGTACACCTGATAAAGAAAGTCAGTTTTGCTGTTGTACAGGTTCACAGAGCCCTCCTGAAAGCCTCTCTTCAGGCATTTGGAGAGATTCTGCAGCATTTGTCCTTTAGAATTGTACATTAGAGTGAGTCTGCTTGCTAGACTAGACAAGATACTTGTTTCAGGTTACAACTCTCCAAAAGTGTGTACAGTAAAGGAGAAAAATATAGTTTGTTGCTCTTTACTGTTTTTACTTCGATGTAGCTGGATTCATTGGCCCACTCAGTAAGAAGTCAATTGTGTATTAATTGCATTTCACCTAATCTTGAATAGAGAAACACACATTTATAACATAGCAGGCCTGTTTATGCTGGTAATTGGGATGTTTACTGAACAGAGCTTCATCATTCTGGTTTTAGTTTGTAATTTTAAATCCTTCTCTATTAATTTTTTGTTTGTTTCTTTCCTCTCTCAGAGCTGAAAGACTCTCTGTCTCGAATGGGGTCTGATCTGAAGCAGGGCTTTATTAGCTCTCTGAAGAGTGCATGGCAGACCCTTAATGAATTTGCACGTGCTCATACATCTTCAACCCAGCTGCAAGCAGAACTGGAGAAAGTAGCTAACCAAATTAAGGAGGAGGAAGAAAAGCAGGTGGTGGAAGGTATGTGGACACATTATTGGTTTTCCTGTAGCTTGCTTATCTCAAATAAGTTGACACTTGAGTATCCCAGTGACTCTTTGCTGTTGATTTTCCTGACCCTGTTAAGGAGGCCTCTGCTAAATTCCAGGTTCCCACCACAGCTGCTCTGTCATTCTCCTCAGCTGGGTGGGGGAGAGAAAATACAAGGAAAGGTTTGTGGGTTGAGGTAAGTTCAGGGAGAGATCACTCAGCAGTTACTTCTTAAGAAAACTGTTTAAACAGTTAGGAAAGAAATAAGCCTGTAGTTCAGTAACCTTTCTGAACCATGCTGGGCAGTTGAGGTTATTATTTCTTATCACAAACACTTGGAAATTATAGCAGAAACAATGGGTAATATTTCTTAATTATAGTCAAGCAGGCTGTCCTTGAAAATAGTGTAAATCTTAAACTCTTTGATTTTAGCTGAGAAGATCACTGAAAGCCCAGACCCTCCAAAAGATGAAGATGTTTCAGTGAAGGTTGGAATGCTGAATGGAGGGCGTCGCATTGATTATGTTCTACAAGAGAAACCTATAGAAAGCTTCAATGAGTACCTGTTTGCTTTGCAGAGTCACCTGTGCTACTGGTAAGGGGAAATTCTGTGATTCTAGAGAGCCTGCTTAGGGTACACAGTGTGTGTGATTGTCCAGGAGTGTCAGGCTCTTCGTGGTGTGCCTGGATGTCACTGTTTATTCGATAATCCTATTTCAAAATAAAATCCTGTGTTAGCACACAGTAAACAAATCTGTTTGCAATAAAGACATTGCACACTGTTCTCTTGACCTTTGACACTCCAAATACAGAGTTTTAGCTACTGTCATTTTCAAGACAAGGAGAGGTCTGGAAGCAAAACAACTGTAGTTTTTCAAATAAAACTGCTCAGGAAGGAATTTTATTAGATTACAGTAAGTGATAAAATTTTATTGTTTCCTCTGGCAGAGCAAAGGATGTGGGAACTATATTTAACAAGTTCAGTTTGTATGTAATAGCCAGCCTTGGGTGTCAGCTGTGAGCTGTGCAAAGTGGTGGTGGTGAGGGAAGAGTGACTGGTCTCTCCATTTGGAACATTTTGACTTCAGCAGGTGCTGGACAAAGAGTGCTCTACATTGTTTTTGTGGGTTTTGATTTTCAGCAGGTAATTTTAGCAGCAGGCCTTCTTTCCCAGAGGTTAAAATACAGCTCTGAAAGCGTTACCTGAAGGGTCTCATTAAAGGCAGCATCACTGCCCCTGTGAAAGCTCAGCAGCTGCAGGGGAGGGCGTTCGGGGCTGCTGTGAGCTCCCAGCTCTGTCAGGGTCACCCGCAGGTGGCACTGCCCGCAGGTGGTGCTGCCCGCAGGTGGCACTGCCCGCTGGTGGCACTGCCCGCAGGTGGCACTGCCTGCTGGTGACACTGCCCGCAGGTGGCTCTGCCCGCAGGTGACACTGCCCGCAGGTGGCTCTGCGCGCAGGTGACACTGCCCGCTGGTGGCACTGCCCGCAGGTGGTGCTGCCCGCAGGTGGCACTGCCTGCAGGTGGCACTGCCCGCAGGGGGCACTGCCCGCAGCTCACACTGCCCGCAGGTGGCACTGCCCGCAGGTGACACTGCTCGCAGGTGGCACTGCC
>VZRO01001447.1:183715-228499 GCA_013397915.1 Daphoenositta chrysoptera | reverse complement strand
CCTTCAAATGCATTTTTTTTTTTTTTTTTTTTTTTTTTTTTTCCCCTTTGTTTTATTTATTTCATGCTTCATAGGGGCTCTGAAGACACTGCCTTGCTGTTTCTCAAAGAGATATACAGGACTATGAATATCAATCCTGAGCAGCCACAGCATTGATGAATAAAAACATGAATTTGTAAGTTTGCTCTAATGTGACTTCTGTGCTCATACCAAATTCAGCTTCAGCTTAGTTGTCTTTACTTGCCCTTTCTCCTCTGAAGTTTAAATTACAAAGCAGACAGCCATAAAATGTCATTTTCATTGTAAAAACAATTTCTAAACTTGAATGCAGAGGAAGCCTTTGAGTTCTTCCTTTCATTCCCAAAAGATATCTGATATTAGTGGTTTGGGTACTGGATAATAATTGCCTGTACAAATATAACCAAAGTATGATCTTTTTATCATGCCTCTCCCTCAGTTCAGTTGTTCAATGAATGTTCAAGAATAGGGAAATTCGGTGAAATTGGATATGATGAAACTTTATTTACAGTGCAGTAGATTGAAGAACCCCAACAGTGTTTCAGTGTTGCAATGTCCATATTGGATTGGTTGACCAATGGTTCACATTTGCCAGAAAAAAGCTGTTTGTCTCCCAAGAAGGTGTTAAACATTGATAATGACAAATTACTGAATAAGGCTTTTATATAGGTCAGTATTTTATTAGCTTTGTATAGCTTAAGAATTTCAGTAGAACAAGTGAAATAACACAACATGGAAGCTGGTTTGCTTTGGAAAGAAATTAAATATACAATATAATTGAGGATCTTAGATCTGAAATATTCTTGCAGGTATTTTTATTTTAACATGTGTGTTTCCAAATTGAGGATCTGTATTGAAACAGTTTGCATCACTGGATGTTATAGAAAAGAAAATACTTTCTATTGAGAGACAAGGAAGAAATAATATGCACCTTGCCTTTTTGGAATCATACAAAATAGTTTCTGATGTATTTCTCCATTTGCAGAAGAACTGATAATGTCAAGGTACATAAATACCCAGCATGAAGAGAAATGCTTGACATTTCAGAGGAATATTTTAGGTATCTTTCATTGCTGTCATACAGTTTTAGTACTCTTTTGTAACAGAACGCTCCCGATGGTCAGTTGATAGCAGCTTTTTTAAAAATAAAATGTCAAGGCTGATCAAATGCCTCTCTTTAAACCATGGAGAAGTAAAAGGGAAAAGGCACCAGCTGGCTGCACAGCTCTGACAGTGGTGTATCAGTCATCACAATGGCTTATGCACAGTCTCAAGTCACAGTTGCAGAATTTTTTCCCTACTTCTATTTCTTTCTGATGGTTGAAATCATAGGAATCTCATTGCAAAGGAAATGCCTTTGAGTCTCATTGCAGGGGGGAGCAGGGTGTGATAATTTAGCAGTGCAAAGCTCAGAGGAGTTTGTTGCTCAGCTGCAGCAGACACTGGGATAATTGTGGTTTTTTCCTTGAGAACTACACAGTTGGGGGACAGTTTAGCAGGATGTTACACAACAAAGCACAGTCAGGGAAGTCTGTAATTCCATTAGCAACTGCTCAGAACGTCTCTCAGCACTGGCTTGACTGAACAGCCTTTGAGACTCTGGGATTCAGATACAGGAGGCTTAAATGGGAGGGCAGGATGCACTGAAGTGGTGTCTTGGGAAGGCTGCACACCACGAGACCAGGATCTTTTGACATGAGAAGAAATGTCTTTACATGAGCTGTGTAAAATATTATCACATCACAAGAAATCTGGGAGTACTGAAGTGGAAAATTCTCCCTCAGTGTTAGCAGTCATGTGGGTTTTTTCTATTTTTTTTTCTGTTCTTTTAAGACCTTCAAACGTGAAGGGTGGCAGTGTGAAGGTAATGGATTATCCAGTAGTGCCTATGACAGCAACATCCATTTTATTTTCTATGAGAGACTTGGTTTAGCTCTTCTAGACCATCTTGAAGCTGCTCTTTGTGAAATGGTAATACAGGGTTTCATGTAAACTGTGGAATATGCACCAGCATATTAAAGCTTGGATGTATAAACTATCACTGTCCTCCCCAGGATAATTTATTACCAAAAGCTAAAGAGTCTAATTGCTGGTTTAAACGTATAACAAATGACACCCTGTTAGCAGTTGTTGTGAGCTTTTTCTGTTTGCAGTTGTAATTGCCAATTTGTGTCCACAGAAAGTCCATTTCAAAGGCTTGCTGTATGAAAAGTTTGATTAAAAACGTGTATGGATTTTTAGATCTTTTTGAGTCCTCTTGAAATTGAATGGTGGCATATTTAATTTGATTAGTACCACTGCAGGAATAGAAAACCTGATATATTTCTGTTTCCAATACATCCATGTTCTGTTTTCTCTGCACAGCCATACCTGTTGCTCCAGCAGACCTGGTGAAAAACCCTCTGAAGAACATCTGGTATTTTCATAGTTACTCATGACAGGATCAGCATCAGAGGTTTTTTTTCCTGCCAGTCCAGAACTTGCTTGGATTCTACCTTCTTGTGTCACTTCAAACAAACCTAAATTATGAGATGATAAGCACTGTCATTCAGGAGATGGATGGAATGACACAGTTTTGATCTTAAATCAGTTTAATTGTACCATTGCCAAATATAAGGTGATTGAAGAAGGTTTTTTTGGCATGCAAATCATAACTTCTCTCCTTCAGCTCTCCTGTCTCAGCTGGCTGCCAGACATGATTTGCCTACCAAGGCAGCATGTCCTTAGTTAAAAGGACTTGTTGAGGAACAGCAATAATCTACTTTTCTTGACACACTTGTTTGTCCACCTTTAAGAAATGAAATGTGAACTGTAGTTATAACCATCTTTATTACAGATTACACAAACCAGTTCGTATTTACTAAAAAACTAGCAACCAGAATAATTTTCTTACTATTGTAAGTGTGATGGAGATTATTTTATAAAGACCTTTTTAAGCCTCTGTTAAGAGTTTTATTGTGGCTTTTTTTTAAGTAAAAATGAACCTTTGACTTTGAAAATATTAGAACTTTGTTACAGCTAGTTCAGTGTTCACGTATCCTGAAATGAGGAACGATTTAAAATAACATTTTGGTCTGGTAATTACAGAATCCCAGACTCTTCTAAGTTAATTAAGGCAATTTTAGTGAAACTAGGCTGCAGTTGTGAGAACTAAAACAGTTACTTTGACCTTGCAGTTTAACATCTCAAAACAGTTAATGTAAATAGGAACCTGAAGCTTATGGGTGCTAGATAATAATCTAGCTCCAGCCCTGCAATCCAGACTCCATTTTCCTGTAATGAGCTTGGGGTGGGTTAGGTATTGTGAAATCCTTGGAATTCATGTCTCTAAATACTGAGCTGCTCTTCTGTAGCTTTCCTCTGGCTTCAATTTACACACACATTGTGGCTTTCCTTAATATTAGTGGCTTAACCTTATTCCTGACTATTTGCCTCTGTTATTGCAGTAAACAAGTTTTGAAATGCAGTATGGTTTTTTTTTTCCTTGATATATGTAAAATACACATTATTGTGTATATAATTTGATTGGTGTAATTAAAATTACCTTACTTCCAGTGGGTCTTTACAACAAGATTTTGTATTTAATCACAAAAAATAGCTTGGAGAGGTTGCTTAGTCCAACTTTGCTGCTTAGAGCCTTGTTCAAGGCTGGAGATCCTTTGCCTCTCTGGCCCTGTTGTAATGGTTGACTACTATGATTGCAAATTTTTTTCTAATACAGAGTTAAAATTTTCTAGGTGGAGCTGGTGTCTGTGGCCTTTTGTCCTTTCTCTGCATCTTCAAGAATAACATCTCTGTCTTCTCTTGTACTCTCACATTTCACAGTTGAGGACAAGAAGATTTTCCTGTTTGGCTTCTCAAGACCCAACACTTTCCTTGGCCTCTCCTTGCCTGCCATGGGCTGAGTCCCTCTAGTCAGCCTTGGGGGCTTCCCACTCAACTGGCTTTTCAAAATCCTTGTTCTGGGGAGCAAGTTTGCAAAGGAAACTTTTTATCCAAACCAGCCAAATGTCTTTGTATCTTTAAAAATTATCCTCTAACAAAGAATTGGCTAAGCTTTACAATGTTCTTTTCTAGTTAGAATACAATTTTTAAAAAAATATATATATACAACAAAAACCCCATGACCACTGGCCTCATTTTCATGTTAAATATCACAGAGTGGAGGGATAAATACACTTGTATTTATCAGCTCTGTGCCACACTGAGCAATCTGATGAGTTGGCTCAAACAGCATTTTTAAGGAGCTGCTGGGCTGTGACACATCCCCCTGGGAGGGGCAGCAGCACCAAGGGAAAGTCAGAATTTCTGGGTGTGTGAGAGGAGTTGGTGCAGGGGGACTCTGCCTGGCGAGGAGCTGCCTTTGCAATGGAAGGGTGCACAGGAGGATGCTGCAGGAGTCGGGACCATCTGGAGTGCAGAAATTGGTTTGGGAATATGGCATAAAAATTAGTTCTAGTTATGTAAACAAAAAATGGACTGCAACTACAGTAACAAGCCATTCTCACATCTTGAAAGCAAATGGAAGTTTAGACATAAAGGAAGGAAAACTGACTCTAACCTATGGTTATATATAACAAAGAAAAGTAAAATAGAGTTCATAGAGTGATTTTAAATCTCCTACAGATGAATACATCACTTCCTCAGCAGAAATCTTCCTTGTGTGCTGCAACACACACCATACACAGCACAGCTTCCAGTCTATGCTGCTGGTTTTGATTTATTTTTGTATGAATTATAACGCATAATTAAACAGATAAGGCTAATTGAACTCTAATTAGTCAATCCACATACAAAAAATTCAAGTTTTCCCTGCTATATTTTCATCCTTGCTGAAATGATTGTAAACAATTAAAAAAAAAAAAGATGGTCCAGAAGAAGATTTTTTAAAAAATCAATATATCTGTGGAACAGGGCATCGTAGGACAGGAAAGGAGGTGGAAATTTTAATGAATTAATTCCAAGCAAACAAATCAGAACCTCTCTAAGAAACCCAGTACCTTTCAAAAAATTCTCATTTGGACAAAATTGAATTTTTCATGGAAAATTTATCTTTTGGAAAATTTTGTATCCACTGCTTCTCTCCCGCTGTTCCAGGATTCACTGCTTCTGCTGGTAGGAATGTTCATGTCATAAAAGTAGCATAGTCAAATAACTCCTCCTTGTGCTGGGACATGTCTTGCATAGCACAGAAAATTTCCAGTGCTGGAGTTGTCCTGGTCCTTTCCCAATAAATGTTATATTAATATTTATAACTTTGTGTCTGCAATATGACAAACATTTTACAAACTCTGTCTAAAATGCTATTTCCGTAATAATATTCTCCCATAATAATATTCTCTCCATAATAATATTCTCCCCTCCCTGCATGTGATTATTTTTTTTTTAACATGTGATGAATAATAAAATCTAGCATTTCATTTGTCCTGCAAAATGATCAGTGCCAGGGTACTGCTGGTGGAGACTGGATGTTCAAATAGGAGCAGGGATTGGGGAGTAGCCCTTTGCAGAGCTGTATTACTGAACTATTATTTTTAATCATCCCTTTGAATTAGGATGTCTTCCCCAGAGTTGAAATAAAAAATCCCATTAATTTCTGTTTAATAATGGGAAATATTATTTCACATGCCTGTTCCCATTTCAGTGCTCTTGGCTTAACCCAAATGGTGGAATCACTGACAACTACTTGCATTTAATAGGAGCAGTCTGGGTTTTTTTCACACTGTTCTAACAGCAACTCTTAAACTCTGAGCTTGGCTCTAGACTTGATTTTCACAACTGTAAATCGGGATTAACTTCCCAAAGGCTGCTGGAACCACTCCAGTGTAAATATGATTACAGACAGCCTGTGGGCAATTCCACAGAGCCAGTGAGGGGGTTTTTATTTGCTTCAGGTGCAGATTCACCAGTCATGTCCTCTAAAGAGTTCCTGTTTTCCTGTGGTGACAGGAATGGGGTGAAGGGAAGCAGAAGATGGGCTCTGGATTCCACACAGCTCCTGGATGTCTCCTCACCAGCCTAGGAAGGAGGCTAAGGAAAAAAATGGGATCTGGAGCATCCAAAGGGGGTCATTGGAGCACCCTCAGCCCTGCACATGGGGGTTTGACCAGGAACATGGGAATATGTGAACTTTATGTTCTTCTGCTGTGTGGTGCACACAGGGGAAAGAAAAGCAGGAACGGAGATGTTACCCACAATCACCAGGAGCCAGGGCTGTCCCTGCAAAGCTGCTTTGCTGCTGGACAGCCCCCGTTTCTCCAGCCAGCTGAGGTCCCCCTGGCTGGCAGCACAACCAGCACCCAGCACTTCCTTCTAGGGTTTGTTCCCAGCTGCAAAGCCACCTATGGACAGAAAATCATAAACTGCTCTGCCCTCTGTTGCAGAGCCCAAAGAGTGAGTATTTGTCTTTTTTCCACAGTGGAAATTTTCAGTGACCTGAGCAGAGGTGGCCACGAGAACAGGGTTTGCTCCCAGCACTCAGCTGAGCTGTTTGGAGGGCAGAGAAGCCCACCTAATTCACTCTCTTAAAGGTAAAATGCAGTTCCCCAATGCTCTGGAGGAGTGGTACTCGATGGCTTTTAAAATGCAGGACTCTCAGGCTTCCTTTACACATGGAGGCTGTAAAAGAAACATCTTTTATATGTCAATAAACCAGCTTCAGATCCATATAAATCCAGGCAATCAAAGGTGAAGTGTGTCTATTTAAGAGATGGTTATAGAGAACAAAGACCTGAGAGGAGAACAAGCAGTTGACCTTGTAGCTCACATTCTGCCAAAAAAGAGTTCAAATAACATTTAATATAATCTTGTTAAAGAGGCCTCATGAATACAACCAAAGCAATGTTTGTGCTTGAGACTGCTCTGAGTGCATGAGCAGGACATGGTTTATTCAGAAAGCAGGAGCTCACCTGAGTGTAGTCAGAACCAAGTTTTCCTAAGCTGAGGTTTGTCACAGGTATTGGTTATTCATCTGTTGGTAGCTTAGGGGATTCACAGTGTTCTCTGCATTGCAGGAGGTTCAGGTATGATTGTCCTGTCCCCACTTCTGTCTGCACAAAGGACTAAGAAAATACAGCTCTGAATTTCTAAATAATCAGCTCTAGCTCTAGCAGCCATCAGGGAGGGTCTAACGTGGTGTGGAAGGGAGCTGGAGGAGGGATCTGAGGGAGAATCACATCTCAGATTTCTGGCCATATAAAGTAGCCAGGAAAAGGGGAGCTCAGCTTTGTCATGGCAAATACTTCCTCTGGTTTTTCCCCTTTGCTTCTCAGAGGAAGCTCCACGTGGAGAAAATACTGACAGTGAAAAACAGGAGTTGCAGCCAGAGAGCAGAAATAAATCACCTTCAAAAGTCCTTCATGAAGGTGGCAGCATTTCTGCAAAATATCTTGGCTAAATGATTTGTTAAGAAACCATTATTCTTCAGAGCTGAGCTCTGTCAATAAACAAGATTAGTTTTGCTTTTCAGGCCATGTACAAATATATGTGATTTCAGCCACTGGAGGCCCCTTTGTTAATAGGGTCATGATACAAGTTTATTGATTGAGATGTGATGACATCTCATATTAAATGATTTGTGAAATCCTCTCAGGAGATAACACACTTAGAAAACAGTGGTGCCTGACAACAGCATCAAAAGAGCTATTAACAGAAACTACAAACTGAGATGGAATTAGCCATCAGGTATAAATGCATATATATAAAAAAATACAATATATATATAATTATTATAATATTATATTAATGTAATATCTAATAATATATAATATATATCTATATATATGCATAATGTGTTTATGTAATGAGGCACCTGTTTGAAAAGTCCCGAGGACAGAAGAGGGATCTCTCCTGTAACATCAATGCTTTATTTGGTGAGAAGGTCTGCACTGGAAGCCCTGTAACCCCTGAAGCAGGAGCTCCCTGCAGCCTCAGTGCCTGGGCACAGAGAACTGCCTGAGCAGGAGCTGCAATAAACTGGGTTTGGCTCCCAAGTCCCCCCTGATCTCTGTGTAAAACTGCTCTGTGCACCCAGCTGTTTTATTAATCATAAACTGGAAGATGAAATAAAAAAGTGCCAAGTACATATGCAGATGGTGGGCAGCTTCTTCAGCCTCTTGTCCTTTATTTTGGTAATAGATTCCAAGTCTAACCTTTCCTCCAGGAGAAATTATACAAGTTATAAACCCTTTAAAATGTATTGAACTGAAATACACTCGAGTTATTTTAACTTGTCCCCAATATATTTTTAATATGACCTTGGCTTGTTGCCTTTCTTTTAAATGGCATTAAGTTCAAAATGCCAGCTGCAGCAGACCACTGACAGAGCAGATTCAAGGCAGGGGTGGAAATGCATCTGTGCTGTGTTCAAAGGGCTTGTGTCAGGCTCCTTTTACTCTCATGTGAACTCAGTAATTATTTCTGCAATCACTCAGGTGGTGTTAGGACACATTTTGAGTTGTAACATCACCCTACAAGCCTCTTTCCCTATTTTGATCACTCAGCTGCCTGCTTGGATGTGTCTGGGCAGCTGTGAGGCCACTTGGTGACCTGGACTCTGGTTAAAAGTAGTTTAGAAGAAAAAAAAAAGCTTTTTTCTCTGGTTCAGCTCCTGGTTCTGGTGAGCCAAACAACTCTTCAGCCACAGCAGAGGCGACAGCTTGGGGATGTGGAATTGAGGCCAGCAACCCTGCTGGAAGCAGTGCCTGTCCAGCTGTTCCTTGGGAGGTTTATGTGGCAACAACTTTTTTTTTTATTAATTGAGGTAAAAACACGTAACAGACTCATTGTCTGCAACAACAACTCCTCAGGTATCATTTGGTATCTGTGCAGACTGGACTGCTTAACAAATATCTTCTGTATCCTTTAATCTGACTCATTGTTATAATGTATAAAGGGTTTTTGTGCACTAATGTCCCTGGGAGGTTTTTAGCCAGGCAGTCTCCTGATGACTACAAGCAAATATCCTTAGCAAAACATCTCAAGTGCCATTAGCACAGGAGTGAGAACCCTTTGGACAGTCTGTGTGTGCTGAACTCACAGTGTGCCTAATTTGCTGATAAATGTACCTTGTTAGGTATCATTTTCTCCAGATATGCATTGACCTTTCCTTGGATTTCAGCAGGAGGTTCATAGTTAAAGTACAAGATAATTAATGGCCTAGCTAATCATATCAGATGTTGTACTGGAAGCACGGAGGGTAAAGCAATTAGGGATTAGTTCAGTACAAGTTAAGATAATCTGTAGGCTAAAAACATTGTGGGTTTGAGCTTGGCCAGCAGTGAAACTTTGGAAGTTTGTGAGAAGGACAAACTCTTTCAAAATAGGCATAAATTCAACGAGCTTAACCCTGGTGCTTTATCACCCACAGCCCTAAGGAAAGCTGGAGGCAATCCCGTGCTTTCACTACCTAGGGTCAGGATTTTGAAGTTCTCCAAATTTATTTAAAATTGAAGCTGATGGTAGGACAGGGAAGGACGTGAAAATTTGTACAACCTTAATTGCTGGAAATCGTTAAGAAAAACAATGTGAAGAACGGATTTGGGGGTAAAATAGAAAAACCTTTTGCAGGAAAGTTGTCTGTGCAGGCAGCTGGACCCTCCTGTGGCTGAGCAGCTCCTGGTTTTTTCCTGGCACAGTACCTGGGATGCCCCTGATGGGAGCATGACTGAGCCTCTGCTGGGCTTCTTACCCCTTATCCTGCCCGAGGAAAATCCCTCATTCCAAAATCCCTTCCTTGCCTGGTGCATCCAGTCTAAGCTCATTTCTTCTGGTCCCAGAGCCTGCAGGAGGGCTCAGCTCTGCCCACACCATGTGTCTGCAGAGAAATGAAATCATATTTCATTTTCCTTTTACTGCTCTTCATTCCAGGTGTCCGTGTATGTAACTCTCCAATGCTCCCTTGTAGTTCCTTGCTAATCAAAGCAATATTCTGCAACATTGTTTTTTTACACTGCCCACATTTATTATAATAGAATTTCCACCGGGAGAGAGCAGCCAGGGCAGCAGAACGGTTACTGTAAATAACCCCGGATCTGGGTGGAACATGCAGGAGTCCAGAAGTGGACTTGGTGATGTGATAATATACCATATTAAATACAAATAACAGCAGTAACCTGCAAGACATCAGTGCTAGAAGAAGAAATTCCTACCAGCAAAGGGCGATGCAAAAATATTCACTGCCTGGCTTAAACTAGATTTGATCATTACAAACCTACAATTTACAGCCCAAATTAGGCTTTTGAGTTGAAAACATTATTTCTACCTTAACTTATGGATGTGGAAGCAGAGAAAACAGCAGAAGTAGGGACAGATGGCTTGTCATCTTTGCAAGCAGTTCCCTTAGGAATGCACCAATTTTCAAATACAATGAATATGTGCCACTTGCCAAGATTTGTTACAGAGCTCCACAATCCCCTGCCTCCAGAGCTGCACAGAAAGGTCTCTGTGAAAAGCACAGCTCTCTGGATGAATTGTCTTTTTAGGTACCTAAGAGAGTGATCAGAAAATCCCACCGGAATACAGAGGGAAGAGAATCTCTTCTAGATTCCTGATAAAGCACAGAAGTCGTGCCCAGTATGTTTGAAGACAAAAAGGAATGGTGCAATTCCTTTTGTGTCCCCTGCAGCTTTTTGGTGGTGTGTCTGACCATGTCTGACTCCAAAACATGCTGCCAGTGTTTTAGCAAGGGCTTTCTTGGATAAAAAGTGTTCCTGTCCAACCTTATTATCCAGTGGTAAACTTCGTGTGCCAGTGGCAACCTGCAATGCAAAGGTAACAAATGTCTCATTTCTTGCTCTCTGGAGGGCACTTTAAAATAACAATGAACTCCACAGTCTTTACCTTTTCATGCTGAATTTCGAGAAAGAATTCCCTCAGGAGGGAAAGAAATTTCTTAAATTCTCTTTAGTAAGGGAATTTCAGCACAGATTATTAAGGGCCTCACCTTCAGCACAGCTTTGTGCTGATATATATTGCAGGACTCCAGCTCTAACAAAGGAGCTCCAGCAATGCCTGCCAGCAATAAAAGCAAACCTTGAGTTTATCTTGGCAAGACCCTCACTTGCATTCTATCCAAAGCTATAAAATGCTTCTATTAGCCCCGAATCCATTGCTTCTGAGCAAGGAGCTTCAGGATTCAATTAGTGTATCATTATTAATACCCACGAGAGGCTGACTCTAAGTACCATTCTTAGAGATAATGACAATGCCTTTCACTCAGGTGCCCGTGAGAGATCCTGTACTGCAAAACAGAGACCTTGGTACTCTATGTCCATGGTGTGTTCATGGCCTGCAGAAATAGCAGCTGGTTTAAACATAGCCTGGCTGAGTATTCTCAAACACAGACCAGGTTCTGCCCTGCAGAAAAGCCCTGATATTTCCCTCTGCAGGGGAATTATGGCTTTTAGGAGCTCTGTTAGTATTGGCCATTATATATATATATATATATATATACATACTGCAGAACTTGCTTTAATTTTATCTTTTTGAGGATGCTTGAGCAGAAACTAATTAGCTGTTTTTCAGGCCCAGTACCAAATGTGGGAAGCACTATATAAAATGAGGATTAATCATATCAGAAATGGAAAGTCAACTGAAAGAGAATGGGAGTTTGTAAGTGCTTCAGTAGGATTTAAATATGGCTTGGCACGTTCTTGGAGAGCAAGTCCTGCTGACAACCTCCTGCCCTTCTCTCCATGGCCAGTTCAGCCCACACCTCTGCAAAGGCAGTTTACAAAAATGTAAAGCCAAACCAAAAGTCCTATTTTAATGTGAAAATAACCATGATGGGCCCTTCCTTTTAAGATCCAAGATGTAAAGGGGAATATAAGTGTTTACTGGCATTAAATAGTCAGATACAGGAGTAGAGGAGGTCACATAAAATGTTAATAGCTCTATCTTGCTCTGAGATAATAATTTGTCTTGCAGCATAAATCGATTTTGCTCACACAGACTTTTTCTGAGAAGATGCATTTCAGAGGGGGGTCTTCATTCATATTTTTATTCAGGAACAGGGAAACAGAGCCATGGAAATTATTAAAATTCATTCTCTGACATGGGAAGGAAAGACCAGCAGCAAGAAGTTTTTCCAGAGAAGAATGAGTAGGTGTGAGAGACTCTTGTTTGTTTTTGCCAGTCCCCCCCAAGCAGCAGCACCCTCCTGTCCTTCACAGGGAAATTTCACCCAGCCTAAGTTGTTTTTTTGGAAGGTAAAACTTCCCAGTGGATCTATCCTGCTTTTCCTGCACTGGCAGCAGTTCTTTTTTTCCCAAGAAGCAGAGAAATAGGAGAAGCAAAGGAAGGAGCCATGTCGAAATTCAATCCATTCATCCTTCTTGTCATCCCTGTGCAATCAAGCTCTCTCATATTTCTTGAGGAGACACAAGGGCCATTTAATCTCTTGGAAGGAAGAGTTGATGAGCCAGAAAATGAATGAATTATCAGCAAGTGCAGAAAATCCATGGGAGAACAATACACGCAATGTTGACCTTGTGTAAGAGAATTTGTGTGCGAGACGTGAAACCGAAAGCTGAGGAATTTTTTCTTCCTTTAGTTTTAACTCTAAGCAGTAAGGAAAGAATTACAGGTTGAAATTCTACCAACCTGGATGGCCTGTGTTAATTTTTCTGTCATGTCAGTCTTGAAAACCAAATTTCAGAAGTTTTCTTTCTCAGGCACTTCAGTTGTATCCATTAATGTTGTCAGATAACTTATGTTTTGTGAGAAGGCAGAATTCTTTTTGTAGGATCAAATATTGATTAAATTATAGTCTTGTATTTTCATTTTGTTGAAATGAAAGGAATGGTTTTACCTACAAACCTCTATGAACACAATACCCTGTTAAAACATGACATTCCAGAAAGCAATGACAGATGTTTTTATTGCCCAAGACATCTCATGTGTGAGTGGTAAATTATTGAAGAAAAAATCAGATTTTAAAAGGTTCTTTCAGATTTAATAACATGGAATACTATCAGCAGCACAGGTAGGGTTTTGTTTTAATAAGATTTTTCAGCTGTCAATTTAAAAAAATCCCCCAAATCAATACATTATAGGCAGGACAGCTGCCACAAAACACGATGCCAAGAAAAACAAAGCCCTGCTTAACATGAGAATGGTTTTCCATTTTCTTCGTTTCTGTGCTTAGCAGCATTTAATTCCTGGAACTATTCTGGTCCTGATTACAATTTACAACTAATCACAAAATCACTCCCTTTGGAAACTCTGTTTTTTGGCATGTTGTGTAACTAACATTATTCGTGGGGATCCCAGCTCAGTTCTATGCCCATCAATCACAGCTTCTTTCGGATTTTTTAAAAATGTTTTTTACCTTCTTTCTTCTCTTGGTTTGTTGGTTTCTTGTCAGAAATGGAATATTGCATGACAGCTCCATTTATATCTAATCCAGAACATGAAATTATGACATTTCTATTATCTCATAAGAAGTAATGGTTGCAATGTGTTCTTGCAGAAAGTATAAAACTACATCCAAAATATTTATATTAAATAGATGGAAGTCATCTAATTAACACAGCAAACTCAACACACATGAAAATTGAACTGCATTCAAAATGCCTCATTAAAGCATAACAAAATAATTAGAATAAAATCCTTAAACTGTTAAGAAAAAAAATTGTTGCCCAAATCCATTTACACTGATGAGAGAAGTACAGCTTCTACTATCACCAGCCAGCACAGGATGATGTTTTCTCTCCAGTCTAGCTGAATCATAAAACTATAAACTCATTTATACATGTGTCAGAACTGATAATCCAAACTGTTAAATACAATCTTTGCACATAAGAAAGAATAAGGTTGTTTTACACCACCTTCAGGATCCTTTATAAATGAAGCTCTGGAAAGAAGTTCAGCCAAAATTATTTTTGAGTTTCTCTGGTTCTACAGGAGCAACAACTCTGCTTTCAAACAGCAACGTGGCACTTCCAGCCAAGGGCAGGATGAACCCGGTTGCTCTTGTGATCTGATCTGCTGAGGGAGTTTTCTGTAAAAGTACCTGTGTCTGTACAAAACGGGATGGAATTGGGCCAACAGCCACCACCCTCTTTCTCAACATCACTCTGCTAAAATTTGAGCTGTTCTGGTGTAGAATAGGGTCAGTTTTCCTGCAAGCTCAGCAGCCAAACAAGACAGCAAATAAAGTTGTTGTGGGTGGTATTTGCTGGTTGAAATCATTAACTATGACTTTACTACCAGCAGGCATTGTTTTTTAAATTTTCTTTGCTGTTAACACCATGAAGAGGCAATGGGAAGGAGCTGATGCCCAGGAATTTCCACCTGAACAGGAGGAAGAACTTCCCTGTGCAGTGACCGAGCACTGGGACAGATTGTGCAGAGAGGATCTGGAATCTCCCTCCCTGGAGATATTCCAGAACCCTCTGGACACAATCCTGTGCTCTGGGGTGGCCCTGCTTGAGCAGGGAGGTGGGACCAGATGAGCCACTGTGCTCCCTAAAATCCTGTGATCTGTGAAAATCATGTAGCACTGGAGTGTCTGTCGCCATGCTATGAAATTTTTAGAGCTAACCAAGGTTTTTCTTAACTAATCTTAAGAGCTAAGAAAGGGATTTCCATTTCCCTTTTCCTGGCACTGTTTTAGCAGTCTTTTCCCATATCTTAAACCATTAGCAAAGCTACCGTGGGGCTTCAGGGGGAATTGCATCTTATATGGGGCCTTTATAAGCTGCAGCTGCGACTCACTGGTGTGAAAGCAGAAAGATCAAAAAATATAACCCAGATCAGCTTCACTTCTGTCTTTTGATTGCTCTTGCCCTTTGTGTAACTCTGAGTTGATTCCTGAGTCCCACCAGTGCTCTCTGACACCTGCAGACACTTTGCTGGGACATGCAGAGCCTGTCTCAGCCCCTTCTCCCTTCCCTCTGCCTTTCACCTCCTGCAAAGAACAGATCCAGGCAATGGAGGGGAATTAAAAATGCTGAAGCCTGCATCACTCCTAGACAATGCTGGAGCTGGTTTGCACCACCCAAGGGCCTGGCACTGCCCTGTCACCACCCTGAGGGCACTAAAAACCTTAGTGACACCAACCAGCCTCACCTGGGACCTCTGCCCCCCTCCCTGGGCTCAGGGATTCTGTTTAAGCTCAGCCTAGGTGTAAAGAATGAGGTTACTGAGAATGAAACATGATAATTCCTCATGCAGGAGCAATTTGGGGCAGCTCTCTTATCCCACTGAGCTGCTATGACTTTCAGTCACATTTTAAGTACTTCAGAAAGCATCGTATTGCCCCAAAACATCAGAAAATGGGACCCTGCCCCAAGGCCCAGACAACATGATAGAAAATATGAAAAAGAAGCAGTGGCAGCAAAGTATCCTGGATAATTCTGCTGATGTACCCCCGTGTCACTAAAGCTTGGGGGGAGATACTGAGGGAAGTGGTGAATTGCTGTAGTGAATGTTTGTGACACTCAGAGCAATGCACAGGCCACTTGTGATGGCTCATTTTAGTTCAGTCCCCGAAATCCTCTCTAAACTCATCATCTACTGCGTGTTCTGCTGCTGGCATTCCAAGCAGACCAGCATACCAATGAATCCAGGAGTGGGGAGAAGCCTGCAGCAGTGGATTTGCAGGTGCAGTGGATTTAGGGAGAGGAAGGACATGGAATGAATGGCCTGCTGCTTCTCCAGCCTGCACTCACAGGTGACTTTGGCACTTTGCAGAGCACCACAGAGGGCTTGGGGTTCAGCTGGAGAATTATGGAGTGATGGCTCCTTTCCAAAACCATTTTGTGCTGCTTTTTTTCTGCTGCCTGCTCTGCTGGAGTTGCAGGGGTTGTTGGAGGAACAGCACTCGATTAAAGCAGGCAGGGCCAGTGTCTCACCAGGAATCTGCCTTCAGCTTGTCCTGCTGAAGTCAGGACAGCAGTGTCACCACAGACCAGCTCCTCTTTCTTAAAAGGAGAAAAATAAACTCAAAAATCTGTCTAATTATTCTCAGCATGATTCACATAAAAATATGTTCTAGAACACTGGTTAAATGTGGGGTTTTTTTTTTATCTAGGGCTCAACCTGTTGTGTAATATTTCCCAGGGTTCAGTGTCTTTTGTTAACATCAGCAGAATCCCTACCAGGTGGATTTTATCACCACTGTGCTAAATACTGATGTGTTTGTTGTGTGTCTTTGGTCTTTGTCTGATTTAACTCAGTGGGAAGGATTTCCTTCCTCTTAATGTACTTTGGAATGAAGGAAAGGGATCACTCTCCTTTTTTGTTCTCAACAGATACCATATCAGTATAATTTTTGCAAATTTTATCTTCTCTGAGTGTACACAAAGAAAAAGTTCCTCCAGGAAAATAACTTGATGAATAGTTACTGTGAGGCTTTGTTGAAATTAAAAATCATGCCAAACACAGGGATTAGAGCCCCATCACTCACTTTATTTTGTTTTAAATGTTTTGCTTGAACACTGTTTTCCTTGTACCAGCTAATGATAATAAATGGGCTGCCAGCAGCAATCCCACCACCTGTTGAGTTTCATTTCTCAGACCCTCCCACCGAACAGAACAGATCGACACAGCCACGGCAAGCAGCTGAGGGAAGGGAAAAAGGGAAAAAGGGAAAAGGGAAAAAGGGAAAAAGGGGGAAAGGGGAAAAGTGAAAAAGGGGAAAAGGCTGTCCGTGTCCAGCCCTGCTGTGACTGAAACCAGGACAGAGGAGCATCAGGGAGCTCTGCAGCTCATCTACCCACGGACCCAGCCTCCCCAGGGACCTTGGAATGCAACCTGAGCATTTCCAAGCAGCAGAGCAGGTACAGGGGACGACACTCAGCTCTTTGATGGCAGCTTCCCCTTCCAAACATCAGCATTTCCCTATGAGCCTGCAGAAAAGCAGAAAATCCACTTCATCAAAGCATCAGTGTTCACCATCTACTGGAGCTGGGCTTTGCTTGTTACCAGTAATAATGGTCTCTGTTCTCAGAATGGAAAATGCCCATCTGGTGTCTTTAGCTATTAAAAGGAGGAATTGTTATTACCTGAAGCCAGCTACTATAACTTGGTTTATTTACATTTTGGTCACAGGAATTCCTGGACGTTGCTTTTCTAGGACAGATGATTAAGGGCCAAAAAATATAAATGTGTATAAATCACTTTACTGTATCAATATATAAAAAAGTCCAGTCTCTAATACTGGATCTAGACAGCTTACAGAAAAAAGACATAAAAGCAGTAAGTGAAACAAACTGAAGCATTCATATATATCTCTGTGGTATCACTGTAGCAAAAAAGGTTAGATGTTCAAGTCCTAAATATTGCCTTTAATAAGTTCACCTTGAAAAACATAGTATTTCCTTTTCTGTTTCGCTCTAAATGACAAAAAAAGCTCGATTTTGTACAGTTACATAAATGCATAGTTCCAAAGCTGTATACTGTTATATTATCAAGCAATCAAGACTTTTTTTAAGGGAAATTAGTCAAAAGTCCAGTTTCTCTCGTCATTTGCAAACTGCACATGAAGAAGTGCCTGTAGCAGCTTTATTATTGCTGCCTGTCGCTGCTATGATATGAGACTGTTTTGGGGCCAGAATATGAACATATTGGAATATGGGAATTACTGTGGGCATTGGGAGGCTCCTCATCGTGTGAGGGTCTGGATCTGATCACTGTGCAGGCATTTGGCTTTGTAAGTCAAAGTCTTCATCCAAACCCTGCTCCCATTTACCTATCAAGACAATGAATGAAAACGAACAAATAATCTGCTTTTAGAGTAGGTTTAGATTGGATTTTGGGCAGGAATTGTTCCCTGTGAGGGTGGGCAGGCCCTGGCACAGGGTGCCCAGAGCAGCTGTGGCTGCCCCTGGATCCCTGGCAGTGCCCAAGGCCAGGCTGGACATTGGGGCTGGGAGCAGCCTGGGACAGTGGGAGGCGTCCCTGCCATGGCAGGGGATTGAAACTGGATGATCTTTAGGTTCTTTGACTCGAACCTTTTCAGTTTCTGGCAACATCCAGTTCTCATTAGTGCTGGGAAAAGTTGTTTGGTATTGAGAACTTCATTAAGATCTACAGGATTTTGAAGGGAAGAAAGAGGTTTTTATTATGTAGCACTTAATGCAGAGCCCAATAAAGAATCCAGGAGTAAAAAAATTCACCTGAGGGTGATGCCTTGAGACACCCCCTAGAAACAGAGACTAGACAGGAATAAGGGAATAAAAGTCAGTATTTATTTCAAAGGCCTTCAAAGGTGCACCCTGGGGAGACAAAGGCAACACCTGAGATGGACAACGAGTCACGAGTTCTTCACACCTTTATAGGTTTGGTCCATTTGCATATCAACATAAATTCACCAATTAAAACTTCAGTTAATGATGTAAATTCCCTGAGCTCACCCCCCTCCTAAGATGTTGGTTTACACATTTTCGGGCCCAGGACAGCCTGGGTGTCCTTGGAGAGCAGGCCCAGAGAGGCTTTGTTATGTCCAGAGAACAGAAGTCAGCAGGCTACAAGAAACTCCAGAGTTACACACCGGGCAATACAGGATTTGAAAAATATAAAAGTTAAAACCTGAGGCATCAAGGGAACACAGACAGTGATTAAACTTAAGCAGAACTTTCCTGCTAAGTTAATAGATAATACAGGGATTAAACCCAGAGGATCATTACTATAGCTCAGCAATGTAGTATGTACTCATTAAGGAAAAGCAGAATCAAACTGCAACTCCTTTTTCACACCTGGGTCTTTCTTCTGGGATTTCTTCCATCACATGGATGAGATTCAGGGCCCAATAAAAGATCCTGGAATTAAGGATTTGTAGTTCAGGTAGAGTTTGTTTCAAAGTCCTACATCTGACACTGTCTTTCAAAACCAGAGTGAATTCTGTCCTTCTGGTGGACACTGGGCTCTATAAATGTCTGACCACTGTACGGCCTCTATGGAAAAAGCTGAAAGTTCCAATTACAGAAAACCAGTACTTTGATACTTCTCTTGATACTTCTCTTTCCCCAGATGTCATTCTGACAGATTAGAAACAAACATACAGGTATGTCCATTTGGGAAAGATGGTCTGGCTTTAATCTGTGTCCTCTTGAGGTCCCTGGGAAGACCTGGTTAGAACTGGATGACTGATACTGAATGGTTCCAAGCTGCCTATTAACTGTGAAAACCATCTGTTCTTTGAAATACTTTAAACAGAGACCTAATTAAAGTTCTGAAAGAGAGGGATGCTCACAGAAGCTTTGTTTCCTTCAAAAAAGCCCTTTAATAGCCTGTGCTTTTGTAATTCCTGTTTTTTGATCCCTTCCTGTTTGCTTACATCCTTTAAGACACTGATTCAAGTGGCCTGGAAGCAATTTTGAAAACTGTAAGATAATCTTTCATACTTCTGAGTGAAGGAATCACTTAGCACTGATAAATGAAGGGTGAAAAAGAATCAAGTTCCAATCTACACATTGACTGTTTTATGCTGTACCTTTTTGTATTGGCAGCTTGCAATACAAATACCTTTTAGTGCAGTAGCTGGACAAAAGTTAGGACTAATTCCTAGAAAATATAGCACTAATCCTAGAAACAGTGCAGCCCTGAATAAATAACAAAGAGTAAAATTCCACCAAATTCTTTCTGCAGCAGAAAACCACTCTTTTTTTTGCATGTAACTGTTTTTTATTGCATTCTTCTATCGTGGGGTACACCACTACCTTCTAACTTTTGCCCGGCTACTGGACTAAGAGGAACAAGAAAGGAAAAACTCACAGACAGGCAAAAGAAGAATAATCATGAGAAACCCTGAAGGCAGGTGAAGGATCAGCTCTCTGTGTTAGAGCCCAGGAATGGTCACTTGGAGCAAGAGCAAAAAGAGGAAAAAGCTCTGCTCATTCCAGGCTTCTGTAGTCACTGGCCTTTCACGGTTGAGAATGACCCAGAATTAGGGCTAGCCTGTGTAAAAGTGGTTTGTCTTCTAGGTTCCAGCTTTTTCCATTGCCATGGAAATATTTCAATTTTCCCCCCTTACTGTGAGGCTGTCACTTTAGGATTTTATGGAGTGATGCTCCCTTTACAGCCACAGCAGCACTGAACTACCTGGTTGGGTAAGATAGAGAAATGGGATCATCAATTTTCAGTTTTCTGTGACAGCAATTTCTTTGAAGTCAAACAGTTTCTAAAAGCTGATGTTATCTTTTTGAGTGTCCTTAGAGCTTTAGAGGCCACTACTATGATCAAAAACATTTTCTTCAACTCGTTTTATCTTCTGCTGAGCAAGTGTTGGCTTCCTCTTCTGGGTTAGAAATTCCAGAGTGGAAATTGCTTGGTATTTATGGCACGGATGAGCTTAAATTATTAAAGCTTATTTCACTATCTAACTTCGAAAAAGCACTTCCATATTCTTGTGTCACTTTTCTTCCAAAATAGTCAGAAATGAATGTTTCAAGCTCCACAGAAATCATTTGACACACCCTGTCAAACTCTACTAACTCTGTGTAAGGTTCTTAGAAGCCATCCAGTGCTATCACAGAGGCTTCAAATTCACTTTAGTGACCTTCTGCACATGAAAGAAAGTCAGAATCTTCTTTCAGCTGCTCAAGACTTCAAGGTTTTAATTGCTAGTGCAGTACCTGTCACTAAACTCAGCAAACAGTGGCCCCTTTAGGATTGTTCTCAAGCCTTTTGGGCCTGCAAAAATGTGCAAGTAAGAAATCTTCTGGATACTAAAGGAATTAAAAATCACACTTAAAATTTTTAATACACAGCCTTTCAAGGGATCATTTTTAGCCCATTCAAATTAATGGCAATCCACCCCAAGGGTTTGATGAACATCAGGACAGGCTGTTGTCTTCCAGGCACTTTCTGACAGAGTAAACAAAAATGAATGAGCTGTAATTAAAATCACATTGTTTACTATGTATCACTTGGCAGAGGTAATTTTTGCTTTCAAGTTAAAGTATGATTCTGTTCTGGAAAGTCACTCTGAGAGTGGCACTGGGAAATGGCACATTTATTTGTCACTTTACTCTTCCCAGGTGAGTTTGCTCAGCTCATAAGCAAAAAAAAGCATTTCTTCTGCCTTATTGCTTGCCCTGTAAATGGCATTTTGAAAGGGAATTTTAGCCATGTCCTTCACTGCTTATGATTTGTCATCACTGAAGATGATAAATCCCAGAGAGATCAGAGCTGAGATAAAAAACGCAAATGAAAGGTACCTGTTATAACCCTGAATTAAAGAAACATCAGTGATTTGGAACACAGATTTCTACATTGACTCCAATTACTTTTCCATCTGGTGTTTGGAAGCTAATTCTGAAAGTGTTTATACATCTACTTAATCCTCATGCTGAAAAAAAATCACTGTCAGCAAGTGGAAACCCCATCTATTCTGATCATGCCAACTTTTGCATTTTCCACTGACTCTGTAAAGTTTAGCTGCAGAACTGATGTTGTGGGGAGGAAAATAAGTAAAGAAAAATAAAAGAAAAACCCATTTCCTTTTAATTCTGACATTTTCTGTGTCTCAGGCCCAGGTCCTGAAGCTGCTGTGTGCACAAGCACCCTCACACACTGTCTGAGCTCCAGCCACAGACATTCTGCTAAAATCTGACTAAAAGGTCACAAAGAATAACCAGGAGCAAGGACGTGTCACCAAGGGGATGCGTTTGCATTGTGTCCTGCAGGTCTTTAATCAATAGAAATGAAAACAAAGTCCCCAGGGCCCGGCCCAGGGGCTGTGCAAGGTTAGGGGTTCTCACAGAAGCTCTGCTGTTGTTTTGTGTCCGGCACAGTGACCAAAGGGGTGGCAGGGATGGAGCTAAAAATTATTAATGGATAATTTGAAGGAGAGTGGGGGCCAGAATCCAGGGAGTTTCTGAGTGCTCAGGATGTGCTGAATGCCTGGGCTGAATGAGGCAGCACTGCTGCCCTCCCTGGCTCCTCCATCACCCCGCTTTTCCTGTAAGGTGCAGATACAGCCCCAAAGTGGGAAGGCAGTGGAGAGTGAAAAATGGATTAATTACTGTGAAATAAGTTGTGCTTTAATACACTGTTGCATTTCTTTGGATCAAAGACAGTTCTTTAGAGCATAAATCTAAGGTTTAGGCCAAATTGAAAGTTGTTAATAATTCATTTATATGGGCTCTGTGACAGGAAAAGGGTTGCATTGTAGAGAAGGCCATAACAAACATTAAAATTATTTTAATTATCCATCACACATCTGAGCCCTCTAGAGCACAGTCTTTTGCTGACAGCTGCCATTGCCATTCCCCCAAGTGAAACTGTCCCCATATCCCCACAACAGTGTTCAGGATCCCTGCAGGGCTGCTGGAATTACAACAAAACATTCATTTTGAAAATTTAGAGACCCCCTCATTCACCAACCCATCACAGTGACACAGTACCTTGGAGTTTAAAACTGGCTCTCTGAATGAGAAAAGGTAAATGCAAGGAGGAGAAAGAGCCTGAGGGGGGTTTAGCAGCTCTTGCCTACTGATAAATACTAAATTACTGAGTGATGGTGCAGGAGCAAGGCAGCAAACTGAGGGTAAACAGGGATTATCACCCCTATAGATCCGACTCCATCGTGCCCCCTAAGGAGGAGTTTTAGCTTTTATACTGTAAAAATGTATTATTTAAATGTAAATGTATTATTTACTGCAGTAAATAATTCTGATTAAGATCTTTTGTCTAATCATTTGTCATAATGAAGAATTCATTTTATATAACCGTATCTGATTTGCCATCTTTAAATCCCATGGGACAAAGTTACTTAAACTCTGATAAACTTTGTCTGAAGCTCCCACTCTGCCTGTGACAGGAGGTTTGTGCATCCATAACAAGAGCAATGGTTATTTGTCCACCGTGGGTGTTAAACTCCCTTTTCCCTCACATCCACAATATCCCTTTAGGTTTATCTTTAGGCTCTCCCCTGAATTGCTCCTTGCTGCTCAGCTGATGTTTGCTTGAACACAGCAGTGTTTGTTTTCTCCGGGGCAGGACTGGAGCTGGAGCAGCTGTGACACTCCCGAGGACTGAATTATGCTCTGTGTAAATACCTGTGCACGCCCAGACAAAAAGCCAGGTGAAGCCAGTCCCTAAAAACACAAGTTAGAAGGTGACAGCATCTGCAGCACCTGCCTGGGAACACAGTCCTGGCAAATCTGACCTGATTGGAAATCGATCTCTGTAATTGATGACAAACACATCCTAACTCAAATCAGCTGCTGTTTGCCTTCAGGCAGCACCACACACTCCAATTAACGCTGATTAACTGAGCTGGGCACCGCCAGAGCCCCGTGTGGAGCAGTTTGCTGCTCAGATGGGGAGGAAATAATGAATCAAGAGAGCTGCTCTGCAGAATTTGGGGTGTCACATCCACTCCCAGCCAGACTCGGGGCTTCCCTCCACGTCCTGGAAGTGCTGCTGTGCCTCAGTGTCCTGCAAGGAAATGGGGGAGAAGGAAGGAGCTGGAAATGAGGAAGCAAACAGCTGGTTTGTGAGAAATCCCCGAGTCTGGTTACAACCATCCGTGTGTCTATTCTGTGAATGATTAATCTGCAGCACAAATCTTCCTGTTGGATGTGGACACGTTGTGCTGATGGCTCCGGGGCAAGCACCTATTTTTGGACATAATTCTGATTTTTCTTCAAGTTCTATCCCAACCAGATTTTATTTGTGCAGTGAAATGCTGCACTCCCTTTTGCAGGGAGCAGGTGCACCTCTTAAAAAACTTCTATTTTCCTTCTCTGAGATAGGAAAGCAAAGCAAGCCCCTGGAACGGCAGCAGAGTGCTTGGGGAAGAGCTGGAGATGTCTGCGAGGCATCATCTGTTCACTGGCAACGGAAATAGGAAAAAGTGCATGAGGAAAAGCAGCTCTTCAGTCATATTTCCTAATCTGGAGGGACAAGTGGGTGTGGGAAGTAATGACAGCCTGTAATAGCCTTGGCTGGCCATCTGGTAGGGGCTTTATTTGCTCTGTAAAATAGAGTGAATTTAATACTCAGAAAAAAAATTGTGCTGTCTGAAAATTCAGTCAGCAAAACAGACTTCCAGGAGGAGAGAGAATTTCCTTCAGTCCCAAAACATTTGTAGGCATGGACATTCTCTATATACATACATATATGCATATATATTTATTTTTATATGCTCACACACATATATATGTAAATTCTTTTAGAAAATTATCAAAGATCTCCAGAGTATGCTTATTAGGTTGTTGGCCTCTAGGGGGTTAAAGAACCGGTCACAGAAAGATAGAAAAAGTTTGAATTTTACACACTGAATAAATTGAAAGACATCGGCAGGAGCCTAAACACAGTCTTCAGTCAACAGCTTTAAAATAACACTTGAAGAGCTGTGAAATCAAACATTCAAAGTTTCAGAGATGGTGAATTAGCAAAATTGGCATTGCTAACCCAGTCAAGGTTGGATCATCTGCAACTTTGAATGTGTTTTCTTGAAGGCTGAGCTGCAGGAGGCTCATTCTTTCAGTAATACTTATTCGTTGAGGTTTCCACCAACCTGCAGCTGTGTCATTTCAGCTCAGAGCTGGAATTAACTTCTCTAGGGATCTTCATGGAGCTTCTTTCCCTGGGAAGTGAAATATCCAGCATGTTATATCCTGTGGCTTGTTGTGCAAAGCAGCAACCCAAGGCTTGCCAGCTCTCTCGTATTTCATGGTGCAATCTCTGAGCCAGGACTGAAAAGCAGATTCTGGGGTGTCAGAGTGAGGGTAGACAGTGAGACACTTAATTCATAATTATAGAATGGTTTGGGTTGGAAAGGACCTTAAAGATCATCTCATTCCAATTTCCATCTCATTCAATTCCATTTGCTTGAGCAAACCTCCCCTGGTAGCAGTCACATCTACAAAGGTGAAGCCTTCAAAAAACCCATCCCAAACATTAGGGCAGTGCTCTGGTTTCATAGCAATTCAGTATTTACTGTCCTGTGAATAAAGATTGCAAAGCTAACCTCTGACTGTAGGGAATTTATTATTTGAGAGAAAAAGTTCTCATGTGAGGAGCAGACATAGCACAATTTCCACATGCACTGCAAATCATCTTGGCACGATGACTGAACTAAAATATTAACTTGGGCTCAATGAGAATGTTGGGTATTGACTTGACATTAGCTTGAGGTACTGACTGCCTCCTGAAATATAAAATACTCAAGGATACAGAGACAGATTCATTTAGCCTGCTGGAAGCACCCATATTCCCTAATTCAGGGTTCTCATATCTCAGTGTAAATACTTTGCCAAAATATTTTCTCAATGTATTTGGGGTTTTAAACCCATTTTTGTCAGTAATTGCTAGAAACTCAAGCAACTTTTTATTTGCTATTGTACTGCCTAAATATTTTTCTTTATCCAAAAGGAAGAGGACCATAAAAAACATTTCTGTTTGATCTCTTTTGAATAGAAGCCATCAGGTGTCCACTTCAAATGCAGAAAAATTACTTACGAATTTGATATTTGTATCAAAGCACATCTCAATGTGTTCAGACCACAAGGGGCATCCAAGTTCCTTAATAGGAGATATAATTGTCAAGACACTTTTTAATCTTTTAGAACATCAATGCTAATGTTGGTCCTTATTTTTTGTTCTGGTAACATGGGTATTATACTAGAATCTTTTTGCTCATTAACACTCCAAGAGATTAAATAAAAACATGCATTAAGCCACAAATGTGCTTTCTAAATTTTGATGTTTATGCCACAGAACCTCATAAACTCAGCCTTAAAGTGTTTTGTCAGTGTTAGACACTATAAAGATTTGGCTTTTATACTTTCATTTCACAGCCTATCATTTGCCCATTACAGGCTTGTTTTTACTGAATTCCCACTGCATTTCATTCCTTTAAAAAAACATTTCCTTATATACTCATCTGAAATGTCTTTATGTCTGCATGCTGGGAACATCCGTACCTCAGCTCTCTTTGATGATGTTCTCTCTGTTTAATTCGGGTGCTTTTCATATTTGGTGCACTAATTGGCTTTTCACAGTCTGGCTTTTCAACTCTGCATGATAGATCTCAGTGCATTAAACCCATTTTTACATTTGTTTCCTCTCCCATTCTGCAGCTCAGTTTTTTTCCTTGTTATTAATTCTGCGCCATCATCTTTCCTGCCAGCAACGTGTAATCACATAGATCAAAATTGCTCCAAATTAACTTCTTGCCCAACTCTTTCCTTACTCTGTGAGAGCTTATTTAAGGCAGACTGATGAAGCTGTGGGCTAAAATCTGGAGCCTGGACAGGAGTTGTGGAGTCAACCAATAAATATGTATCTTTAAAAAACTATTTGTGTGAAATAAAACCAGCCTTCCTACATTACATTTACTTGCAAAGGTTATTTGGATGGAGAATTCTCTTGCACTTGCTTTGCTCTTCACATCAAATTCCTCATTTGAAAAAAAAGCTTTAAAAACCCCAAACAACTAAAACACACCTAAAATGTTTAGTCGCTCACCCAAAATGGGATAAATTACCAAAACTAGACCACATTTGCATTAACCTCTTATCAGCACTAAGGCTGATGTCTGCTAAGGAAAAATGCCATATGTAAGTTCAGGGAAGCCACATGAAATGGTGGAAAACTGAAATAAATAGTTCCACCCATTCCCAAAGGAGTGTCAGTGGCATGCCACCCATTCCCTAAGGGGTGTTAAAACCAAAAAACTTCAATATTTTTCCTCACTTTTAAAAATTGTTCCAAGTCATGATGATGGCTGGCAGCAAAGCAGGGACTCGTTAGAGATTGGGGAAGGGACAGGAATGAGGGAAAGGAAATCCCCTTGTACACAGGTCACTGTTCCTTACTTGGGAATTTAGAGAAGATAGTTCTGAGACAATGCAGCAATGAAATCAGTTCAGACCCATGCCACAGCAAAATCACCTCCATGCTCATAAAATAAGACACTGGTGAAAATGGAATATTCAAAATCCTATGGCTGAACTGGAATATATTTAATCTCTCAATACGAATGCTTATTTCTGTCCAATGCCTTACTCTGTGTTTTTTTCAGCGTGCTAAAATTATTTCCAATACAAGCAGCAGAGCCTGGATTTTACAGGGGAAGAAGACTTGGCAGCCTTGTATCTGTTTCCTTATAAAACACTTTGTGAAGTGCACACAGTGAATTAATTAGAAAATAAAAGAGAAAAATACAAAGCTTTGCTCTTTATTAGCCTTACTGGACAGACTAATTAATATTGCTAGATGCCATATCAGGTTTGGTGACTAAGTGGCCAATTCCAGCTGGTTGGGGAAAAAAAGTGAAGTAACTGAAGCCTAAATCACTGTGGTGGGATGAGGAGCCTGCTGCATAGAAATGGAAAAACTGGAGAGTGTTGGGTCATGGCATTTGAGTTTAATGTGTGAATATCCAGATCAGAGCTCTGGAAAGGTTCCTCATGCTCTGGGCAGAGGAAGAGCCAAATGCAGGCTCTGGACGTGGCACCAGCCCTTCCTCCACACTCCTGCTTCTTTTTCAGCACCAGCTTGGGAGTGTTGGATTCATTTGTAGCTCAGAAGATAAAAATAGGCAACAGAAAGAAAAATTATTTGCAAAGCAGAGAGGATTAGTTTTATACCTCATTTGGAAATCTCAGAAGCCTGTGGAGAAAGAACAAAAAGATTATTGCTGGTCTGTGAAACATCTTGAGAAATGATGGAAAGGGGCCACAGAGATGCTCAGAGGGCTGAGGAACCTCTCCTGGGAGAGCTGGGGGTGTCCAGGCTGGAGAAGAGAAGGCTCCAGGCAGACCTTGGAGACCCTCTCAGTGTCCAGAGGTGTTGGGTTCCACCATGGGTGTTATGGAAGAGCAGGCCCGAAGGCCTACAAAAGCATCTTCCCTAGGCCCGGTGGTAACCATGGAAACACTTCCAGGGCACCTGAGATGGGCTGGAAAAGAGGACCATGGGTCAGTGACCTTCCTGACCAATGGCCTGGGAAGATTGTGGTCAGTGGCCTTATATGGGATTATTTACACCTTCCCATAATAGGTGATATCCAGGGAATGCTCCAGGTGAATGGGTGAAATCCTGGGATTTGATCTTCCTGTTTCTATGAGGTTCTATCCTGTTTGTGCACTGGTATTTAGGTAACCTGAGCTGTGCAATGAACGTCTTTGCACCTCTCCATCTGGCATGCAAAGTCCTTGCCCAGTGTGAATGCTGCACAGAGGGGCTCCAGGACATCTGGAGAGGAATTTGGGACAAGGGATGGAGGGAAGGGACAAAGGGGAACGGCTTCCACTGCCAGAGGGCAGGGTTAGGTGGGATTTTGGGAAGGAATTGTTCCCTGTGAGGGTGGGCAGGCCCTGGCACAGGGTGCCCAGAGCAGCTGTGGCTGCCCCTGGATCCCTGGCAGTGCCCAAGGCCAGGCTGGACATTGGGGCTGGAGCAGCCTGGGACAGTGGGAGGTGTCCCTGCCACGGCAGGGATGGAAGGAGATGATCCTAAGGTCCCTTCCAGCCCATTCCATGTTTCTATTGCTCAGGTACCCTCACAGCTTCTCCAAACCAAGCACTGCCCTCAGACCCCTGCATTCCCTCCTCCCCTAAACCTTCCCCCATGTCCCAATTCCTTCCTGAACCCTCCCCAGGGGACTCAGGGCACTCCTGTTGCATTCAGGTGCTGGTGACCAGCACATCCTGGGAAAGGATTTTTATTTTAGCTGCTGAGGACAGAGTTTGCAGATGAGGGGGAGGCCCTGGGAGCCACTGGTGCTTTGTGTGTCAGTAATTAAAACCCAGCATTTCTCAGGCTGAGTGCCAGCCCCACTGAGCATCACCAGTGGAGCTGCTCACTTAGCTCTGGCTGGTTCCACACGGTGAAAAGGCTGCTCTTTCAGCAGGGCTAATGGGATTAAAGACAACTTTCCCCACTGAAAGTAAACAGCAATGACAGGCTGAATAATACGTAGCTTTTAAGGTTACTTAGATGGTTCAGCAGACAGAAATTCTGGCCTGTTTGTCTCAAGTCGGAATATTTTCCACTTAAATTTAAAATAACTGCTGATTTATGCAATCAAGGCAAAAGTTGGAATAAGTTACATGGTCTTTTAAGGTAATCACTTAAAAATAACTAATGTAAATGGAACTGCTTGCTTAAAATAGACAAAATATAATCTATTCAGAAAAAAAATTCCTTCAGATGTAACCATCAGTATTCAAGTGCAAAGCAGGCTGTGTTTTCCAGCATCATCCATTTGTTCAAATGCAATATGAGACGTGAAACACTTTTAGAAATGTTTTTTCCACAACATTTATTTGGTTTTCTTTTATGTATTTATGACAGCACAGCACACAATTGTTGTTGGAGATTCTTGGAAACCTTTTCACCTTGCAGTCTTTGATATTTTATCCAATACTGGAAGAAAAGTGGCCTGAATGACAAATATAAGCATTTAAAATGAGTTGGGAAACTTGTCTTTAATACTTGGATTTTGCTGGGCACTGTGCCCAGCCAACAAAACACTCCAAATGTCCCTGTCTGAAAGTGTCATAATTTTACACAGGGAAACGTCTGCATGCCAAATATATCATCAAATGTTCGAAACCAAAACTGCACAAAAAATTCTGGTTTTTTGAAATTTCTTTTCAATAATGACAAGAAATTAAGTAATTGTTAAATATGAATTCTAGAAAAAGCCCTCAAGTCCATTACTCACATTTTATGAGTAGGTCCCTGTGTTACAGGGTTACAGTGATGATCTTGTAAGCATGGATTTCAAAGTCAAATATGTCAAAAAAATTCATACAAACTTTCTGGATGGCAAGGCTGATTGTTCTGTGTTTTTTTTTTAATGTGTTTTTCTAATTAAGTTTGTACAGAAAAATTATTTTCATGGGGTATCTCACATAATAATAATTTAATTTTTTTTTCTTCTGCTGTTTAACAAAATTGCTAAAAGTTATTTCTAAACAAGGCAAAAATTACAAAGCTGTTTGGTGCTAAAAATCTCAGCTCAAAAAGTAATTTTTTGTTCCAAGAAGTAGAAAAGAGGATCCACTTTGATTCACTGAATAAAAAGGCAGAGCCTACTGGAAGACTTCAGCTTTTTTACTGTTTTTTCCATAACTACAGAAGTGCTTCCAAAGCCATAATGAACCTTTTAACTCTGAATAATTTCACCCAAATGCTGTTTGCTTCAGGGCAGACTCTGCCCTCGCTTGCACCTCGGTGAGAGAGCTCTGGGCTTGCAGTGAAATTGTTTCCAATGATTCCAATTCCCAGTGATTGACTCTTGGAAAGGCTCACAGCTGATAGCGTGGCAGGAGAAATTGAAACCTAAATACCACCTTTGTTACAAGTTTTGATTCGAGGGAGCACCATCCATTTTATGCCTGTTTCATTTTTTAACAGGCTCGTTTGTGTGGCTGTCAAAACCAAATTAAAGGCGCAGTGGATCTGCCAGGCCAAATACAGTAATTCTTTTGAAACTTGCTTTTCCAGTAATGATGCTATTCTTTCTCTTCTTTTTTAAGGAAATGGCTGTTTTAGAAGGCAATGATGTGTGTTAGCAACAACTTTGTGAATATTTATTATTTTAGAGCAATAATTCTCCTATTTATTGGTCAAAATAGAGAAAAACATTAGAATTTCATGAAGTGTAAAAGTGCTGCTGCCTCAGTGCAGTGCAGTCACCCTTCAGTTTGTGGTACCAGAGTTTAGGAGTTTCTTTCCCACTGTAAATGCCTGTATTTCTGAGAGGAAATGGCACAGTAAACTTAATAAAATTGATTCAAACATGCAGAACCTGTAATTATAAGGGATGAGGTGGTATCTGACATAAGAGGACCTAATCCTGGAAACAAAAGCCAAATCACAATAATACAAAACACATGCAAACTCTGAGACAGTCCCCGTTCCAGCTGGTGCTTATCTGGTTTGCCAGATAAACTAAGAAATCAGTAATTATCCCTGACCCCCAACAGCTGATATAGAAGGTTTTTAGGCAAGCAGAGAGGTGTCTGTGTGCCTGGAGGGAGCAGGAAAGTCTAAACAGCTCAGCTCAGAAGAGGTTAGTGTTGCTTTTCCTGTTAATATTTTCAATTTTATAAAAAACAAATATTAATTTTGAAGTGTTGAGTAAGTTAGAGGGGCATTTTCTGCCCTGTTTGTGTTGTCAGAGCATTTGTTGGGCTGCTGCTGGCCAGCCCTGGGACAGGCTTTGTGCCTTTTGGTGGCCTGGCTACCCCAGGCAACAGATTGTATGTATGTAAATATTTTACACTTGCATGTACTGTATTGTATGTAATTGTATGTAAATATTTTACACTTAAATTTGCTGCTGTCTCAGGAAAGTGGGAATAACCCTGCAGTGACAAACGCTGGGCTGCTGCTGGGATCTTTTTTGATGGCAAGGCCAGGCAGGGATGGGTCTGCAGCTGAAATGGATGTGTGGTTTAGATCTCTGTGGGTTTTGCTGGGCCATTTTTTCCACTCTTTACTTTCCTGTCACCCTGTGAACCGAGCTGATTTAGTAAACATGGGCTCACTGCTTGCTTCCCTTTGTGACGGTTTTGAGAAGCAACAAACAAATTAAAAATTGAAGCAAAAAGCTGATTCTCTCTTTGTGGCCAGGGCAATAAACCAGGTGGGGTGACTGGTTCCCAGTTCAGCCCCTGACTGGGAAGGCACCGTGTGCCTCAGCTGCCTCTGGCACAGGGTCCTCAGNTTACAGCCCCAGTCCACCCCCTCCCTCCCCCAGAACCTTCCCCTGGCCAGAGCCATCTTTGAGTTTACAAAATGTGTCCAGAGAGGACCTTGGTGTCTGAAGCCTCCAAGATGTTCAGTCTCCTAACACAACAAAACATCAAGTCTATGAATGTAGGCTAAAAAGAAACACCAAGAATACAAAAGGCTACAAAGGCATACAAAAGAGGTATAAAAGAAAAGGCAAAAAAAGAAATCATTATGGCATCATTCCCTTCTAACTGTGTTTGGCTTTTAATTTTAATACCAGGGAAGGGCATCAGTGAGGGAGGGAGCTGCTCTGCAAGAGATGCCTGATGGCTTTTAGAAGCATTAATCACCTCTCAGCCCCTGGTTTTACTGCCCTTTGTCCTGTTCATCCACGCTGTGCTGCCCTTTAGGGGCACAGACCCTGTTCCCACTCTGTGAGAGGTGTTTGTGCAGGAGGGCACAGCCTGTGGGCTCCTGGGATGGGCTGATGGATTCCAGCTGCTCCAGTTCCTGCTCCCAGCACAGACTTCTATCTCCCAGCTTCCATCTGCAGTGCCTCTGCACCTGGGTTACACCCTGGCAGTTAAATATTCGATGTTTGGCAAGTGGCACAGTCTGTGAGAAATATTACCTGCTTCCCCAGGGCTGGCAGGAAACATTTATCAGAGCGCTTCCTTGTTTTCTCTGCTTTCCTTGGTCTTCCTTTTGCATGGCATTAAGATGAAAAGGTGGCATGAGACGGGAGGGTGATGAATTTCTTTAATTGTGGGGCTCTCTAAGAACTTCCCCGAGGGCCTGTCACACACACCAGGGCTGCTTTTGAGCATTTCCTCCAGGGTTCTGATCACCAGCACTTTTCCTGACAATGAAACCTCTCCTCTGAAGCTCTGCTGGTGCTTTCCAACATCCTTTATGTGTCTCAATGCTCAAGAGAACATAATGATTGTGTCTTATTTAGTTATAACTTGTGCAAGTGGAAAACAAGGCAGAGGTGTGTAAGGGCAAGGTGCTGCTGTCACATGTGTGGGTGGTAGTGGGGCTGTGCAGCCACTGCTGCTGTCATGAAACCAGCTCAGAAAACATCTTTTCCCTCACATTGCTGCCCTTCCTACCCTTTTACAGAATCATAGAATGGTTCGTGTTGGAAGGGACCTTAAAGATCACATACTTCTGGCTCGGTGCCATGTGGTTGATAAGAAAAATCTCATTCCAGGCCCTTTTATTGGGTCTAGCAACCACTGGTCTTTAAATGAACTATTCATCCTTAGGCTGCACTCTTTAATTTGGTGTGCTTATGGTTTGAAGAATATTGTTCATCCCAGTGCAGCTTTCCATTGTGTTTAGCACCAGCAAGCAAACAGAAAATTCACGTGTTATTTGTACATCGTGCATAGAAATAATAATAATAATAATTATGTAACACCTCATGGTAGTGGGCAAAAAGAGGGACCTAATGTTTTGCCCTTTTGTTGGAGCTTTGGGGTAGCTGTTTGCTGTTTTCTCCACGTGGCACAGTGCGATGTGGCTGCTGCAGCACACAGAGGTGCTGCTCCAGATGTTCACATGCAATGATCAAAATCAGTCTCTGCAGCCCCGTGTGCTTAGAAAGGCTCACAAGTGCAGGGGGTCCAGCCCCTGCTCACAGCAGGGATCAGAGTGAGCTGAGTGCTGTTGGAGCTCGTGGGATGCTGCAGTGGGGTTCTAGAGGTGGCTGAGACAAGATTGGAAATGAGTGAATGAGCTCTGACATTTGCCACGATGAGTGAATGTCCTAAAGGATAAAAGGCTTCAGAAGAAAAAGATGTCTAATGCTGACGGAATCAGTCTATAATGCAAATATATATAATGCAAACATCTATAAATCAGTCTATAATGCAAATATAATGCAAAGAGTATTGTCAGGGTGTGCACTGGCTATTGATCAATGTTATGTTCCGCGTTTGTGGTGGAAATGGGGTGGTTTTGAGGGAATTTGGGAAGGATTCTGTACTCTGCAGAGGCAGCTTTAACATAAACTGGCAGCACATCTGCACCATGGAGCACTGCAAGGCAAACCTGCCTGCTCTGGTACAGCTGCAGTAACACTTACTGCATTTCTGAACTAGGTTTTTTTTCTATTACACTATTTCTTCAGAAGAATTTCTTCCATCACTGCTTACCTTTCTTAGTTTTGCCTAAAAAATACCCAAACAAACCCCCAGCCTCCCCCACAACCAACCCCAAACAAACCTACCATTGTGATTTCTGGAACTAAACTACTTATAAATCGATGGTGAAGAGTGATTGCTCTGTAATTGCCATGTTTAAGTGTCTGTGGCTATAATGTTGTGTGATTATATCTGTAGGAAGTAAAAGTCTAGAGTAACTTATCAAAATTCCCACAGGTTTAATCCTGTTCTTCTGGAATTCTTGGAAATTTTGCCTCTGATTCAGCCTTCCACAAGCCTGTGACTTTCACGGATGTTCTTTAGGTTGTTCTGGTTCTGTACAAAAGTCTGAATAGTGAGCCATATATTTATTTTTTCTTTCCAAACCACCTGTGTGCATTTAGGCATATTTCACAGTGTTAAGCTGAAATAAAACTAGCCTTGCTAGTGTTTAGATCTCAATGTATTTCCTCAAAAAGGCCCATAAAAACCCACAAATAAGCCAAATGGTCTAAGTCCAAACTATAAATTAGATTTGAGGGCAGAAATATGTTAGATTAGAGGTATTTTTCAGGTAGCCCAGTAGAGGATTGGGAAAGTTTTCTTCATTTAATTCAATCTGGAGAAACAAATAATAGCCTGCAAGCATCCTTTTTCCTGCCCAAATGGCTCTTCTGCCTTTGCAAGGTAATGTGCTTGTGGTTTTAGGGAGAATTAAGCCTGGAATTCTGCTAGGAGTGTAACCAAACACTTCACATGGTCTCTTATATTGAGAAACAAATCTAATTATTTTTACTTACAGATGTTCTTTCTCCCTAAGGGAAGGTACTGCGAGATAAGTTGTAGAATTAGTAAATTGTTTTAATTCTCACACCTGTCCACTATTAAATGTCTTTTTAAAAAACACTTTTGAAATCCATTTAGTTGTGTTATCTCAATTCCTGTGGTTTACCAATGAAGAAGATAAGGCAGTTCGCAATAAAATTCTATTTTTCTCAAGCTGTATCGCTATGAAAAGAATTTAATAAGAGACTAGTCTTGGGATGCTTGCTGTAATCAGCAAGTTTAGTTTCATTAAAAGGAAATTAAAATTTATTGGCAGAGTACATGACCTATATTCTTTAGAGAGAGTGTAGTGATTTACTTCTGTGCAGGCAACTTGACTGGATCTAGTCCAGGGAGTCCTAGGTTTTGTGGCAAATCATTGGTAATTAATTGTCCATATTTAATTGTACTTTAGGATCAGATAGTTATTGGTGAGCACCTTTCTGGAGGTTTGAAACAAAACTCCTCAGAGGAATAACATCCTCCATGAAAGTGCCAGCTGTCCAAAGAAGAAACAAACAGACCAGTTTGGACACTGGCTCAGGCAGGGTTTAGTAGCAGAAGCTGGGCTGCAGTTTGGAATGATCAAATATTCACAGGCAGATTCACCAGTTCTATTGCAGAGTCTAATGAATTTGCTGAACTTGATTTAGTCCCTGCAAAACAGCGATGTGAGGAGCTGCTTATGTAAGTAAGATTAGCATCTGTGCTTACATTAGTTAGGAAAAATTAGGAAGGTTATTAATGCTTCAAATCACTGAGTGAAATTAAAAGGAGAAAAAAAAATAGCCCATAATGGCACATCCATGCTGTGGTGTAATTATGTGCATCACCCTTTCTCTGATTAAATGCAATTCAAGCTTCTATTAAAAAGAAATAAAAAAAAAAGATCATACAACAATTACAAATCTTCCCAATACCCCTACACCTGTTTCTGGTTTATCAACTGCTCCAAACACAATCCTACAGATCTTTGGGGCAGACAGCAGCCCTATGCAATGTCTCCATGCTTTATTTGGGGTACTGGTGATTGCAGCATTAAACCCACAGGTATTGGATGGGTTTCAAGGCCTGTGCACCTTTGTGATCTCGTTGTGCATCTGGAAATGGGAATAGATGGTCCATTCCTCCTTCAGGGTTCTGAACCCTCTGTACCTACAGACCATGTGTGGTAAGGGATGATGGGGTGGCAGCTTTGCTCTTCTCTGGACCTTGCTTTGTGCTCAGCTCTGCATTGGAACTCCTTCCTAATGTGGACAAAACTATCATCTCCTTTCTCCACAGCAAACACAGTGATCAGAAATTTATTTAATCTCTTGCTGTGGAGTAGTGGGTGGTGTGTGTTTGGTGTTTAAGTTAATAGCCTTGCATTTTTACATCAATATATTGGATATAATTATTACCTTGTCTGTAATCTTTCAAGTTGTCACTAAATTGAAGAACGACAGTATTCTGAACATGGGAAAAAAATCTACTTTATCTCTTAAATTAATTAGCAGGAGACTGCATAAACACTAGAAATAATTTAATAAAGAAGGGACTCCAGATGGCTGAAGGTAGACTCAGGCATTCAGAACATTCCCCATCCTAATTGCAATACCATGCACAGACATACGTCCTGATGCTGTGGGGAATTTCCAGATGAGCTGCACCACAATCTGCTGGGAGGCAGAATAGTCACAGGGCTTTATTGTCACAGAAAAAGCATCATGTCTATTGAAGAAAACTAATTGCTGACAGTTTTTGAGCTGGCTGCCGTGCACGATACATTTGTTCTGCGCTGTAGATTCTTGTTTCAAAAAATAAAGTACACGCATGCAAATAGAAACCTATTGCTCCAATCTCCATGGCATTTATGTACAATTTCCCTCCAATGACTCCAAGCTCCCTTTGTCTGTACAGGTGCTCATTTGGCAGAGGGATTTTTCCAAAGGTTCCCTTTCAGTGCAGCTCTGGCGAGAGACCCTGGATTGCACAGCCCAGGTCCTGAATGACAAACTAATGTGAAAGGCTTTAAATTACGTGCTCAGCACATCCTTCTCTCCTTTCAGGAGGCAGCAGGAGAACAGAGTGGTCCAGTTTCTCTTTGGGGATGCTCTGGGATGCTGCTCTCACCTGAGAGCAAAGAAAGAGCTGTAATAGGACTCTGACCCAGAAACACCTGCAGAAGAGAAGGGGATCCCCCAAACATCTGTGTTTCTGATCTCCAGTGGCCACTGTAGTATGGTTTTGTTCACAGTATTTTTCTCCTTCTTTTGTCCTTCTCTTGGAGAGGAAAATCCAGCAGGCAGTGTCAATGTGACCTTCAAGACTTCAAATACCCTCTCCCAAGTGACTTAAAGGCAAATTGCAGCCTGGCTGCAAAGGGCTCACCTGTATATTTAAAACGAAGGGGGTTTATGCCATAGATTAGTTTCCAGAATTAATTAAGACACCTCCATTTAGAGTAGCTACTTGCTGCTAACTCAATATTAGCAATGTATTTTTGGTAAGTCACTTGTAGGTGTAGAAAAGTTTATACTGCAGTTCAATGGCTTCTCCAGGAAGCCAGGGGGTCTGTGGGTTGTATGAGGTGCTTTTGGGGGTGGGATTTAATTTTTTCCCCCCTGAACTCTCATTATTCATTCCCTGCCCAGTGAAAAACCATTTATCAGACTTCTGATGCCAGTCTTGGAGTGGTGGAAGGTTCCTGCCGAAGGAAGGGCACCTCTTGTGTCACAAGAACTGGAAGGTCATCAGTCTTGGAAGGGTTGTGCATGGGCTCTGGGGTTGTATGAGAGAATTCAGCAGCCAGACAAAGAGAAAATGTGTTTGTAGTGATTAATTAGCTCTGCCTGCTGTTGGGCTTTGCTGATGAAATGTGCTCCTCTGATTTGATTGTGTTGGCTCGGGCACTCAAGGAAGTCCTGGTTGCCACTGGGATACCTTTGTCAGTGTGGAAAAAAACCTGAATACACAATTTATATCTGAAATAGAAGCAGCTGTGTGTGGATGGATTGAAATGGAGCCCAGGCAGTGCCTCCTGGGATCTGCAGTCACGCCCGGGCTCAGAGGAGAATAAATTTTGGTCCAGCTGGGTTGGGAAGGGATGAGAGCATCCAAAGCTTGGAGGCCACACGTGTGAGATGACCAGAGGTACCAGGAATGTCTCCAGCTCAGTGAATTAGAATCACAGAACAGTTTGGATTAAAGAGACCTTTAAAGGCCACCTCATCCAACCCCTCTGCAATAAGCAGGGGCATTTTCAACTAGCCCAGGTTCCTCAGAGCCCTGACCTGGCCTCAGACACTTCCTGGGATGGGGCAGCCACCACCTCTCTGGGTAGCTGTGCCAGAGGTTCATGAAGTCATCCTGACAGAGGAAGAGTTTATACCTTCTCCTCTAAGTAACACAAAGCAGAAATTGCAATAACAAGAAGCTGAGACTTTGGAGAAATGATTTCTTTGCAGTATTAATGTAGAGGCTGGATAATGTACCAGGGGAGTAATGCCAACACAAATTTGACAAAAGAATGAGTGTGGATTATAGGAATAAAACTATTCAACCTCCTCTTGGCACCTGCTATAATCCATCAGACCTCTGGGAAATTCAAATGTATAAGCTACTCCTGGAACAAAACAATCACTATTGCTTTCCTATTTTAAAATTTCATGTGCCTAGTCATGAGGGGAAAAAACAAAAGATCTGGAAATGGTTACAGATTTATCCATTGCCTTATTTAGGCAGCTCACGTCTGAGATAGGAGCGTTTTAGTGCTGAAAATTGATTTCTGGACAAAACAGGGATCAAAGAGGTAAAAATTGGAACTCAAACTATGTTTTCATCAGCAGCCAGACTTCAGACAACTGCATGGTGGGAAGGCTTAGCAGCAGGCTGAGCTGGGGCTTGATGATATGATAAACCTGGCTTTTCAATCAGTGATGGAAGATCAGAAATGCTGTGACTGCCTGACATAAAGCTCTGATCAGAGAGAACTTTGCTTGGAAGGCTGAAGTTTTGTTTAAAGGAATGTTTATGGATTAACTCTGTAGCAGGAAGGTTTTGTGCCATGCTTAGAGCTTTGTCAGAGGGCATAAATTCAATGGAAAGGAGCATGAAATTCAGGCTGTGCTCTCTGACTAACCAGAAATGCAGTTCTGGGCCACTGTTTGTACAGCTGGTGATTCAGTGGTGCTTTATTTATTTTTTTTAAAGAGAGATATTTGCTATTTTTTAAAGGGGGATGCTTAGTTTTAGGGAATGTTTTTTCAAAGACTTATCTGGAAGCTGGAGCTGTCCAGAGAAGGGTGATGAAACTGGGGAATGGTCTAGAAAGCACATCTGAGGAGTAGCTGAGGGTGTTCAGTCTCTATTAAATGACCCCTAGGATTTCCAGAGAGGTTACACATGGACTGTGTGAAAACTTCTGGATGTATTGCATAGAATCTGTTATGACACCTATGATTTTCAAAGAAGTTAATTTTATAACAGAAATCAGTAACAAATATATATATACACACACACATTGTGACTATGCTCCTGCATCTACAAGATTTTAAGATTTAAGGACATGGTCCAGTCATAGTTATGAACATTCCTTTGCAATGACAATATTAATCAAAGTTGCTTTCCCAAAGGAACAAGCTTAAAGGAGGAGCTGCCTACTTTTTTACTGTAGAAAAAAACATACTGGCTAAAGAACACAAAATGCTGATGGACTGAAGATTCCTAATCTCAGTTATTAAATAAATACCTTATTTAGCTGATCAAAACATTTCTTGTAAGAATAGTGAGAGGTATCTTGTTTTTGGCCTGCTGATTACTCATTTTGAGTTATAGTATGGGTGGTAAAGAAAGCTATCAGGAAAATAAAAGAACTTTGTAACTCCAGGGTATGTAATTGTTTTTTGAATAGGTGAATGAAATCTGTGGGTGGTGAGAAACAATCCCATACAGAAGGACTAGCAGGTGTAATGTTACTTGTTTCCCTCTGTCTCCTGTAAATCAAGAAGTCTATCTCAAATGAATCAGATTCTGGTAAAAACTCTTCCAAAATGCCAGAACCTTTCCTCTTTCGTTCTTCCAGCTGAGGAGATGCTTCTCTCATCCTCTTTGTGAAAAGAGCCCTTACTTAGCATTATAAATTCCTTAGCTCACTTTTATTTTGTCTGTGTCCAGTTCCTGTTTCCTCAAATGACTGTATTAAAACAAAATGTTAATTGGATAGGGGCTGACCTCTGATAAGCTTGCATGTCTTTAATTTCCTCTTCCCTATTTATGAGCTCTTCCTTACAAAATGTGTGGAAAAGTAAAAGATCTGGAGTCTGGGCAAACGTTCCAGAGATGAAAGGATGCCTTTCCAGGGGAGTGCTGTTCTCCAGAGCCCGGGGGTACCAAGGGCTCTGCTCTGGCTGTACCTGCACAGCTCCAGAGCTGCCCCTCTGAGAAGTCAGAGTAAGAACATTTAGAGCTGAGCTCAGTGCCAGCCGCAGTTCCTGGGAATTTCCCACACCCTCAAGTGTCTGAGGATCTGCCTCTTAAGCCAAGCTCTTAAAATCGCTGTCAAATAAACCCAGCAGAGCATCAGGCTGGAGCTGCCTGTTCTCAGACCCTGGGTGTATGGAACCAGCAGTGCCACCTCGAATTTACCCTGGTGCCAGCAGACTTTCCTGGTTTTTCTCTTACCCCTCCTGCTTTTATCCCCCTCAAATTCTGCTTCTGCCTCTGGGCCTTGCCCTCCACAGGGTGGGGATGCCTTGTGAGAGAAAACTGACACCTTCTAGAGGCTGAACGAGCAAATTCTGAGCTGGCACAAGGTTTAATGCTGTTAAAGTGGAACACCCGAGGCCACAAAGTGACCTATTGCTCAGTGTCGTTGCCTTAATTTTTAACAAATTTATAAGAATATGAACTTTGGGAAGGGGGCGAGGGGGAAAATTTACTTCTCAGGGTTTCTCAGTGAAGCTGTGAAAAAAGCACAATACCAGCAGCCACCAGTGCAGCTCTGCCTGGGGGCTTGCTGAGCCCTTCTAGTGCTTTTTGGAGAATCTTGACATTTATTCCTGCTATGACCTTGGAAGTATTTTAGCATCATGTGTGTGAAATTTCTGTTGGTGCGTTGTCTTGTTCAAAACACACAGGATTGTCGCACGAAGCACCAGTTGTTGTTTGTTGAGTGAGGCTGACAGGTTATAGTGTGTCTGGTTGCAGCTTAAAAAATGGGAGTGTGCTGGCAGAAAGTGAAGATAAATTCCAACAGGGTAAAAGAGAGAAAGATATTTCTGCTTTTATGGAGAGGTGAAGTTCCCTGCTATCTCCTTGATTAAATTAGAGCTGGCAAGGATGTGAAGAGGCTCCTGGGGGGAGAAAAACAGCTCCTGTAAGAAATACTGTCCATTCTTTTAAAGAGAAGCTATTCAGAGGATTTTGAACTTAAAAGTAATCTAACTGTGCTAAAAGTGGTACAAACCATGATTTGTTCCTCAGATTTTTGCTGTGGTTTTGTACAAAGAGATGCAAATTACCAAATAACTGGGTGGGAAGGACAATTGCCACACTTTGGAACACGGTGCTGAGTTATCTGGAGGCATTTCAGCTCCCAGTGCTGTTGCTGTGGGGCTCGGGGAGCCTGATGAGATGAGCAGGCTGAGTTAATTACGTGTTTTCTTGGGGAATTTCCAGCAAAACAGTTGGTTACTCTATCCCTGAGTAGTTTATCAGTGTCTTTTTAGGTTGTTGTTGATCCAGCCAGATTGTTCCCAGGCTCAGCATTTCTCTTCTCATGTGCTGTACCCGGCATCTTTGGGAGAAAGATGGAAACAGGTTGTGGAAACAGTTTTCTTGTCTAGAGAATCCTTATATTTAAGCAAATTTAGGAAATAATTTGCGCCTTCAAACAGTCTGCTGTGTTCAACCACCACTTGTGCCTTGTTCTGATAAATGTGATTAACTTATTTGCTGTCCCTGCTCTGTATTGGAGTGGCACTGCCTTTTACTGTGGAAAATCTACATAACCTGGTAAATATCCAACAAATTCCACAGGATTGTGATTTAAATCACCTGAAGTTTAACAGTACCACTCTAGGACAAGAAGTTACAAGTGAGGTTTTTTTAAAAAAATAAATTATTTCTTGAGAAACACTACTTGAAGTGCTATTTTTTCACTTGCCAGGCTAGTCCTATTGTTGTTCATGGATTTATAGCAATGGCAATTTTGCCCTGTATTTCGATTTGCAAAGGTGAGCAGAAATATTGTTCCTTGTTATTGCAAACTGTATAGTAGAGAAACCAGAGGTAACTCACCTGATTTTGCCTGGAGGTATCTCCAAGCAGTTAAGGGAAAATGATGTATTTCTGCCAAGCCATTAAGAGAATTCTTTGTTAAAAAGTCGCCCTTGCCTAAGTCTTGTTTTTATGGAGCAAATATAATTAGTTAGAGCTGCTCCAAGTGTCAGCCAGGAGTCAGGGTGCTGCAGGGAAATAAGTCCAACAAGTTTATTGCATCCCAGTTTGGAGTGATGGCCTGCCTCAGCAACCTGCAGCATGCCAAATAGTTTCTGACAGGATGAAAACCCAAATTTTATTACTTCTGAAGGTCACAGCATATTAAATGTATCACAAATATACATAAACAGCTGTAAAATGCAAATTTACTTCCTCCATCAAGCAAAATTTCCTGCAATATATTTTTAGTTGGTTTCTTTTACTTGGCTTCTGCTGGAATCAGGTCTGTAAGATTTATTTATGGAGTGGCTGCATTGGTGTCCATGAGAGAGATATAATCTCAATTAATTGTTTTTTTATTGTTTTGAGTTTTTTTTAATTAAAGAGCTCATTTTGCACCACTGAACTTCTCAGTTTCATATTTATTTATATCAGATAAAACACAGTGATTTTTTTTTTTCCCTGTAGTGAGGAATTATAACATCTTTTTAATACAGCCTTTTTTTAAATTGAAATCTACTTTGTCATGATGGGTGGCTAAAAATTAAATTGTTGCAGCAGCATGACATGAGGTGTTATTTCATTTCTAGATGAGAGGTTCAGATCTGCCTGTGACAAAGAAAAGATAATCCAATGTATTGGGGCTGCACATGTGAGCCAGCACTGACTGATACTCCCTAATGGACCAGAAGGACCCTGTCCAGAATATCTTTGTCCCACGAGAGTATTTTGTCTCTCACATTTGCTGGCTTAAAGCTTCAGGAGTGCTCTCTTAAGACATTACCTACAACCTTAGTGGTATTTTTTACTGACAATAAAAGCTATTTTTCTCTTCCAAAAGCCTATTGCTTTCCCACCATATTTTTCTCTCTTTCACTGAAAGAAAGAAGTCTGAAAATAAGAGTTGCAGAGATCCTTGGAGAGAAAAAAAAGCATAATCATAACTTACAACTGACTTCTTTTGTCTGAAGATGCGTGATATGTTTTATGAGCATTTTATCTTTCAACAAAATTATTTTCAGCTGCCTGAATTCACATGAAAAGGCAACAAAATATTTTTTTGTTTGATACTTAGATTTTTAATTTTTCTGGTTGACAGGATTATCCATGAAGGACCTTGGAAGCTTTTCTGAGGCTGTCCTTTGGTAGGCTTTGCATTCAGAATTATTCACTAAATGAAATTAGAATTTAAAAAGTTAGAGTTTGCCTTCCAATAATTTGTGTTTAATTTTATTGTATCTTATCCTATGTTTTTCTTTGGCTTGTTACAAAAATACCAATTAGGCTTTATCTTTTGTTTTTGAAAGAAACCCCCACAACCTGTGAACAGAACTGGGAACTCCAACAAGAATTTTTTTATCTGTTTAACCATGATTTCTGACTATTTCTTTGGTTTTTAGAAGTCCAGAACTTGGGGTTTAAATTAATAATCTCTTTTCTTTCTCTTCTGTTAATGAAAGAAGGCTGTGAAGCTTTCATGCAGGTTTTGGTTTTGTGTTTGAGGAGAACTAGAAAAATTCGGGCATTTAGAGCAATTTGTTACATTGCATCTCTCCCAGTCCCTTAAAAAAATGTGTAGGCAATCCCATGCAGGAGGATTTTATAAATTCACATTTTATAAATGTGAGTTTACAAAAAGCCAGGGTTTCTGTTCTGACCCAGGATTTCTGTTGGAGAAAGAGCTGTTTCAGATGCTGCTCGTGGAGCAGGGGAGAGGAGAGCATCTCAATTTTCTTGCTTGATGAAAGGTGTAACTTGGTGAGGAGGGGAATGGTTGTGTTTATTTAAGTACTATACTGTGAATTCCATAAAAGTATTTTATCCATTTTTAGGACTTTAAGTTTGGAGGAAGCTTCTTGATCTGAAACACCTATTTTCTCTATAATCAGTGGAGAAAAATAGACCCTTGAGGAAAAAGTTTATCAGAAATAAAATGGGGTGAAGCTTCATCTGGCTGTGCCTTTCCCCTGGATTATTTTTGGGGGGTGTGGAAGGAAGGAGGTGACAGAAAAGCACTTGTTAGTGTCTTCAGACAGTGGAATTCAGAACGAGAACCCCTCAGCCTTGAAGTAAGCAGTTGATCGTGATGACTTCAGTGCAATTTCTGCTGTACCCATCCCTCAGGAGCCTGATGTGCAGGTCAGATATGATGCTAAATATGTAGTGACTGGCATCATAATGTTTCTTCCCGGTTTTCTACTGCAGCACTTATCAAATTACTGAATTTTCTACCTCTGTGTCTGACTGCTGTCAAGGGGAACAGTCTGCCTGCTGTGATTGATGGCAGCTTTTCCCATCACTGCTGCCTTCTGATTTCATTTTCCAGGCATGTCTACATCAAATTTTATTATGAAAGATTCTTTGTAATTTCATTATTCAGAGAGAAGGAAGAATTAAAAGCATAAACACTTTTGTAATAAAGCAATATGTAGATTTCCAGATTCATGTTCTGAAATGTTCACTGACTTAAAGAAAAACACAGTGCTTGAGGCAGAAAAAGGCAGCCCTGGAATTATGAGTTTAGGCTCTGGAGAATCCAGCTGAGGCCTCTGCCAGTACAAACAGGCAATCAGAAAAATATCTGCCCCAAAGGGCTTCGGGTTTATGGACAACACAGGCAAACTGTGCATTAGAAAAAAGCACAGGAAAAGGTCTGAGGGGAGGTGACATGGCAGGGACAGAGCCAGACACAGGAAAATGTGTCTTGAAAAAAAAACTTGAAAAAAAA
>VZRO01001447.1:126266-183695 GCA_013397915.1 Daphoenositta chrysoptera | reverse complement strand
CCTGAACCTTCACACAGCTTGTGGTGGCCTGGCCCAGGTGCAGGCAGGCAGCACAAGATGTCCCAAAGCCTCTGCTCCTCCCAGTGAAGAGCTTTTGCTGTGGGAAATGAGCAGCCTGAACCCCCAGGACAGGGCTGGGACATTGTGAATTCACCCCCTGCACCCACCCGAGCTCGGAGGGAGCGGTGATGAGCTGTGTGCTGTGGTGCTGTTATCAGATATTATCATATTTTTGGTTCTCCAGCCTGCCTCCCTCGGTGAGGAGCCCCCCAGAACCTGCCCAGCTCCTGGGGTTCACCAGCTTTGCCCACTCACCTCCTACAGCTCCACTCCGTGGAATTTTCTACAAGCCCTGAACAGAAATCCCAGGAAAGGATGGGCTCAAGCAACAGAAAACAGAGCAGAGCTGTGGAAAAAGTCATATAACTCATAGTCTGGGATTTCTAAGGAGATTTGAAGTATAAAATTGGACAGCTTTCTGTGAAATGTGAGAGATTTAGGGCTTTCACCTCCTTAAAGCTGGTTTTTTGGAAAGTTGTAAGTTAAGAGAAAAGAACAAGAAATTTTAGAAACCGAATGGTCAGTCCTGTGGCCCAATGCAGGGGGGAAAATCTGACCCTGTAGAGGATCTGTGGTCCCTTCTGGGGGTGTAGAAGGGCTGGGGCTCAGTCAAACACGTATTTACTCTGGCCTGTGTTAAACTGCAAACACAAGGCAAAGCTGTCACTGCCAGGCTGTGCCCAGCACCTTGGACTCTGACTTCTGCCATGTACCCAGCTCTGAACTGAGAATTATAACAGTCAAATAATTAATTTTTGGGGGTTTTTTGTGTTTTGTTTTTTTTTCTTTATATACCATAGGAAACAGTATTGATGACTTGGATACATGCACTACAAACATGTTATTCCCAACTCATTTACTGTCAGTAAATTGCCTCCTCATTAAAGAAGAATGATGATGACTCAAATTAAGGTTGATGTTGCATTGCAAATAACAAATAAATATCGTAGAGCTTTGGCTCTAATGCTGAATGTTCTTTCTCTGAAATTTTAAGTCTAAATATGTGAGTAAGTCAAGGGCAAATTATGTAATGGTACACAGAAATAAGCTACAAGCACTGATCAGTTCTAATACAGGAGAAATGAGTTCTTTTACCTATGAAACTGCCAATAACTTGCCAATAACCTTAGATTTGCCTTTTGCACAGTGTGACAGAGTTTGCTAAAATGAGCCAAACCACTTATTTATGTAGTTCAATATACATTTCTTGTTATTCTTATTTTGTATTTTCTGTTGTGTTAAAATTTTTTTCCTGCCTATCCAGATCTTCTACTTTGATTTCTCTTTGTACTTTCATGAGCATAATAACTTGATTTTACCCGGTTCTTTGTGGTGGTTGACCATTAGTTACAGCTAGGGATAGAATCACTGCACTTGTGTTTAAAGAAGCATCTTGTACAAAACTCCAGGAACAGTCTCGTGCCAATAGTGTAAAAACCCCAAACTTTAAAGCCAAGTAAGTGTGTGTTAGGTCTGTAAATCCCATGCCTCTGAGCACTGAGTGATGCTGAGAGGGCTCACAGGAGGGTTAGTAAAGTGTTAATCTATGGACCTGGAAGATGATTTAATCTTGTAAAGGAGCACAACCTCTCAAGCAAGCTCTTCCTGCGAGCCCCAAGACTGAATTTTTTTCATTCCTTAAACAAAATGAAGATTCTTACAGAGCAATCTGGTTTGAACAAATGAGAATTTTAATAAATAAATAAATTTGTTCCTTAGTCTTGTGATGCAGCTATCATGGCATTTAGAAATGGGCCTTTAATGACACTTTGTGTCTCAACACTCTTAAATATCGAGTGAGAAGGGCATCAATCCCCTGATCTGACTGTCAGACACCTCTGACTAAATGCATCCTCAAATTAGTTGACCTCATACATTAGCAAGGTTTATTTCTGCAGCTGAAATCACAGCTCATTTGTTTACCACTCAAAGAAAAGGGAGGAAAAAAATAAAATCTAGCTTTTCTTCTTTTAAAGGAATCCTGGCTTGTTAACCAAGTTGTTTGTGTATTTCTTCCCAAATAACAGTATTTAGTCACTGAGGTGGGACTGACAGAATAATAGCATTCGTCTGAATAAACCACTTGAATTTATTCTTTTTTATGGTGCTAAAATACCCATATTCATTTACTTGTTTTCAGTTTGTATGAGATCATGTCTCTCTTCCAATGCCAATCAGCAAAGCATGCAAATAATGATATCAGTGCATGGAATTAGCCCTGACCAAGAGGAACACTGTGTAGTCTGTTGCACAAACACTCGGACTGATTCCTTCCTTCCTATTTTTTTTTTTTTGTCCAGCTCCCTTTAAGATGAAATTCTGTGAAGTATTAAACACACAGGGCTTATTCACTTGTTTGTGTTGGGGGAGTGAATTCGGTGCTTGTGGGAGATGCCAGATGGGCTCTGGGGGAGACAGAAGGTCTCTGTGTCTCCACCAAGCAGCAGCAGCCTGTGCTTCCCAAACGGAGCTGCCAGTGCCTCAAACCTGACCCACAGGTAAGAGGCTGATTTGGATACCCCTCCAAGCCATGGCAGCTTTGACTCTGAGAAATATTTAATGTCCTGAGTACTCTGTTTCTTCCTGGAGTGCTACTGCTCAGTTTGGAGGTTTAGGTGCTGCCCAGCTCCAACCATCCTTTGGGACAAACACACCCTGCTCTCCTGAAAAGATGAAGCAATAATTACACTGCTTGGGCTGCTAAAACAATCCCCAAACAAAAAGAAAACCAGAAGGAAAAAGCCCCATAATTCAGTTCCCTTTCAGTCCTGAGTGGTTGAAAACAATATGCATAAAATTTAGAGTTTCTGACAGGTTTTCCTGTTTCATATTGCTGTTGTTGGTAAGTAAAGAGATTAATTTCATAAATGTGTTCTGTTGTAACCTGGTGCAATGGGAAAACAAAAGTCCATATTAACTGAAGACTGAAATTTCATCCTAGGTTAATAAAAAACTTTCCAAACCAGAATATTCCTAATTATAGAGTTCTTAGTGGACTATCCAGGGTCAGGGTTGTGGCTGATTTCGGTTTAAACCGTATTTTAGTTAATTTGTTCTCCAATTGTCATCAGTTGAAAGAGCTTAATGAATGCAGGTGAAATTGAGCACTGCATTTTCCTGAAAAGTGTGTAAATATTTGCAGTGAATCTGGTTTGTTGCTGCATATTTTGTGCGGCCCATTTCACAAAGCCTAACAGAGTGGATTTGGTTTTCACATTCTGACTTGCTAAATTTATCTTGAGAATGAAATGCCAGCAGGAAAATTTCTCAGGTTCTGCTTTGTGGTGATTTTCATAATGTTTTTTAAGTTTGAAGGAAGATGATTAATTTGGATATTTGAGCAGAAAACAAAAGCTGCAAGGGAAATAAATTGGATTACATCAGGGGGACTGGAGGGGAGCTTTATTTCAGGCAGAACAAAAATTGTAATTATGTGTTGTTTTATCTATTTCATGGCATAGGGCTTTCTGAATAATCACAATAGGACATCAATCATGGCAGGTATTACAATCCAAACCAGACTTTCTGGAATACGCCTTCTTAGTGGGATAAATCCTTATAAAAACCAACTGTAGGATGCCTACTAGAATTCCAAAAGGATGGGGGTGTGTGTATTTGTAGAAAGTCAGCTGAGTTTGCAGCAAATTCTTTAAGTAATACATAGATTTTTTAAAAAAAATATTGTTAGTCAGAAAATGTCAGTGTTCTTCATGGGAACACCTGAAATAAGTCATAGAGTCAGAGAATGGTTTGGGTTTGAAGGAACCCTAAAGATCATCTAGTTCTGCCCTGAATTTGGAGGGGTTAATCCTTTGCACCCCACTGTATTTTAGGCTTAATTTTTTGGTTTTTTTTGTCTTCAGTGCACAAGCTCATATGAAATTATAGAAGCAAAGCAATATATTGACTTCCCTCTGAGTACAGAGCTTTGCAATAAGCTTTTACACCCAGGTGGCTCAGCCAGCAGAATCCAAACAATAGAGACATCTTACTGGGGCTTCTGGATCAATGTCTCATACTAATGAAGCTTCTGCCTGAAATACTGTGAGGGTGAATCCTAAAAATCAATCTGTTTGTCTTTAGGCTAGAAAAAGGTAGTGTTAAACATTCATCCTTCCTGCCTCTTAGTCTGGCGTTTAGTTCTTTCTGTTAATTATGGTTTCAGTCTTGTTAATTATTATTTCAGCCTTACAAGGTCCTGAAGCTGCTGTTGGTTTGGTTGCACAGCGTAAAAGAAGAGAGGGAAAGAATCAGCCCTGAGATGCTCTTTCACTGCTGTCCCTAGAGCAAAAAAAATTGAAAAATTGAAGGGTGTGGAGGAATGAAAGTGAATAGGAAGGAAAGGAGAAATGAGGGAGCACTGTCTGTGTCCTGGGGGACCTGCTCAGAATTCTGACAGAGTCAAATTTCAGCCCCAAATGCCTGTTTGAATTTGAAGTGTTTTTGTTTTGAGGCATTGTGTGATCTCGAATAAAGCTTTACATCCAGGGCAGAACTCTGCTTACCGGACAAAGCTCTTGGCAAACCTTGGGGGAGCCTTGGTGCATATCTCCTTACCCTCATCCCGAGGTTCTGGATGGGGTTTTGGCTAAACAGAATGCATTGGGTCTGGCTGAGAGGGAATTCCAGTTCCCCACGGCAGCCTCAGTGCTGGGCTCTGGAAAGGTGCTGATAACACCCCAGCGTTTTGGAGCGCGGGGTCAAGGCTCTCTCTCCAACACTCCTCACCTGGGCTGGGCAAAATTTTGGAAGGGGACCCAGCCAGGACAGCTGACCCAAACTGACCAAAGGGATTTACATTGTCGTAGGATATCTGCTCAGCAGTGAAAGCTGAGAGAAGGGGAGTGTGTGTGTTCATTATTACAACATTTGTCTTCCGGAGCGATTGCTATGGGTACTGCAGCCCTTCTTCCCGGGAACTGGCTGGACATTGCCTGCTCCTGGGGAGCAGAGAATAAATCTTTTGTTTTCCTTTGCTCCCCTGCACTGGTTTTGCTTTATTAAACTGCCCTTGTCTTGACTCGTGAGGTTTTTTTTCCCCCATCTTATTTTCTGTCTTGCTGAGGAGGGGAGTGCCAGAGCAGCTTGATGGGCAACCAGCAGCCAGCCAAGGTCAACCCATCACACAGAAAAAGCTGAAAGAAAGGAGAAAATAACCATCTTAACTTGTGTTGTAATGCGACTTTAAACCCCTTGAAACTTCAAATTAGAGGCAAGCCTGCTCCCCCTGCCTGACCTTGCCACCTTAAAGCCTACATCGTTAGTGCTGCTTTCTCCAAGTACAGATACAACGCCCTGGAAAAAGGCAGGTTTAAGGAATGTGCTTCTGGCAGAGCTGGTGTGAGATGCGGTGCTTGCAGCGCTGCATGTGCGTGTTACCTGACCTGTCCCCGGGAGCTGGAGCCAGCAGGTGAGGCTGTGCTGCCCCAGGCACCAGGGCACAGACATGGGCACTCAGCTTTGGAGCCACACATTGAACTGAGGAACTCGCCAAACCTTTGTTACACAGCTTGCCCGAGGACACACAGGAATGATCCTGGCACAAACAGGGGCAGGGATCAAGGACTTGCTGCTTTAAAAGGAGAAAGGGGCACGACCCTAGAGCCTGCCATGGGTATGGAACTGGGGGGTTGATGTGCTCTGATCCCAAACTAGGGACTGTATTTCTGCTGGCACTCACTATGCCTGAAGAGAAAGCCATAAAAAACCCCAGACCCACCTTATTCTATTTCCCAGGCTAGCCATGTGCATGGAGACCACAGGGACCCCCCTGCAGGTCAATCCCCACGGACTGTGATGGTCCTGGGAGGAAGCTGCAGCCCGGGGCAGGCTCTGTGTGCCTGTGGCTCACAGCTCTGCTCGGTGCAGCTGGCACGGAGACAAATCTTCAATCTTCTCCTGGCTGCCAGTCTGAGCCAAGAGCAATGACAATAAAACACTGGCTCGGGGGCTCTCTCGGAGGTGGAGATGTAACTCTTCCCTCGTCTGGCTTGCACAGCATCGTTATTCCTGTTGGTGCGGATTTATGGGATGTGTGAGGCAGTTTTCCCTGGCTGGAGCACAAAAGAACCTGCAGAATGAGCACCTGGGGAGGGGGTCTTTCCCCTGGGGCAGGCTGGGGAAAGAACCCTGGTGTGTGCTGGGGGCTGGGAAGGGGCTGTGCCATGCGTGTGACATCGGGGGGTTATGGCTGTGGGATGGTGTTGGTGCTAGACCCCTCTGGGGCTGTAAATGCAGCCAGCATTGAGGCAGCCAGCAGCTGAGCCTGTGGAAAAAACCCTGATTTCCTTGGGATGGAGTGGAGGACCATCATGAAGTTTGCTCACAGGAGCACTGCAAGTGTTGGCTGCTTTAATGTGCACGAAGGGCTTTGGAGAAGGAAATGTCTGTGTAAATCCCGAGGTTGTTGTTGGTGACAACACTGGTTTAGAACCTGGGTGGAATTACAGACTTTTCTCGGGATAATGGACTCGTTTTATTGCCCTGTCAGGCTTTACCCTTCAGCATTGCTGTGCTGTATCTCATAACTAGAAGTACCACAATATCCTCAGCAATAACTATTATTCCCCCAGTTCCCACTGGATAAAGTCTGTGTAATGGCCTCTGATGATAATGTTTCTCCCAAAACCTTGATGTTAGCAGTTTACACAAAATTAGGTCCGAACACTGTGGAGTTTTCAGACTGTTGAAACACAAATCTTTTTGAATGCAATGAGGTTGGAGATGGGAATTTAATGGCAGAAAACATCAACAATTCAGCTTTTTATACATTATTAATTGTCTTAGCTAGGGCAATGCCAAATATATATATATGTATTTAAAATAGCCCATTATCATTTAATGGCTTTTGCCAGACCTTAAACACACCCTTGTTTGAAATCCTGCCATCTATCCAAAATCTGTAAATCAGATTTAGGGAAGATGAAGTAGGATGTCAAAAATCGCTCTTCACTGCAAAAATGAATTCAAAGGAAAGGAGCAGGGTGAGAAGAAAATATTAACTGTTGTTAATTAGAGATGACAAAACCAGACCATGAGCTCTGTGTGTGTGTGGGAGCTGAGTTGGTGTCTCTGGGTGCTTTGAAGGGGGGGCAGAGTTTGAGGGCAGCACCTGGAGCAAAAAAAAATGTGTGAGCAAGTTGTGCATCTCCTACTGTCTTCCTCGGGGAGAAAAGGATGGGATTATCACCAAAGGGAGTTTGCTTCATTTTAGAGTTTACTTCACTTGAAAGGCAACACGGAGTTTTGAACTGCTCTTTTGAATAAGCTGTTAAACCTCACAGGGACCTTTTGGACTTCTACAAATGCTGTGGACAGCGTGAAACCAGTTGGTATTTGGGGTTTTTTTGCTATGTTGGTGTTTTTCGTTTGTTTGTTTGTGCTTGTTAAACATCCCTGTGACTTTTGGTAATATACTTCAACTGTCTGATTCTCCCCTCTTTGATCTACTTTATCAGAGACTTTAGTGAGTACTTGATGCTGTGTTAATGAAATATTTCCTCATATTAATTTAACTGGATTTTTTTTTGTCCTCCAAAAGTTGATGCAGAAACAATTAAAGCATGCTATTGCTATTAAGCAATCCTACTAAATATCCCATCATTGTGTAAAGTAGATACAAAAATTCCTTTCTACTCCACCAAAATCCTTCATGTTTTAATTTACTGGAACATTACAGCAAATCTAGTAGTTCTTAGATTCTGAGGAATCTAAGCAATAATCAGACCTCCACACTTCAACACACATCACTCAATTCAACTTACAGTGATAGCTGTGCATTTCTGTATTATGACATATATTTTAAACATTTGGGGAATAGCTTACAGAATTTTTTTAAGCCATGCATGTTTTTTATATATATATATTATTTAAGGTCTCAACAAAATTCTAGTGTTTCTAGTAGGGCATACTGGTTTGACAGTGAATAACAGTGTACCTAAATTTATTTCTGTCTCTGTTTCACACAGAAATTAAGTATTTGCCAGGGCGATCTGTCACCTGCCTTACTCTCTGTTCTCAGGATCCAGTCTTGCCTTCTCTTTTCCCACTCCTGGGTCTCCCCAGTTGCCTGATGTCCCTGCTGGCCACAGAGGGGTCGTGCCTGGGTCTGAGCACTCTGCAGGCTTAGGGAGATGAGAACTTTAAACTCGGTATTTCACAGCCCTTGGTGAAAACCAAACTCCTGAAGGAGTCAATGCTCTGATACAAGCTCAGCAATAAAATTGACTCTGCTGCAGGAGCTGCTTTGCTCTGTTTGCTCTCCTTTTGCCTTTGGTATGCTCAGAAAGAGCATCCCTGACCCACTGCTATCAACAGGCTTCCCTTATTTTGTGCCTCCTCTGGGCTCTTCACTTGACATTCTCTAACCATGCAACAGGGAACAAGGTGAGAGCAGCAGCACTCAGGATACTTGTTCTGGGCAATTGCCATGCAACGGTGTTTATGGAGCTTGAATGTCAAGAATTTTAATAATCTCAGCTTGGCTGAACAAGATTTAATTATTAATAAGAGGAACAATGTTCCACAACTGTAAGCCCACCATATGCAGGAAAAAATATTGCTGCTTTTATTCATTATCAGTTCTGCTTAGCATGCCAGTGTTTAAAGGCCAATGAAGAGTCTGATCCCATTATATCTATAATAAAATTTTGAGGAAAATAAATATTCCTTGTCATGTAGTCTAAGGGAAGGTGCCTTGTGCCATGTTCTCAGTTGTTGTTACACAAAACCAAAATATTGATGTCTGTGTTATTGCAGTGCCAAACCTGAATTTGTTAATATATCTCAGAGGTGCTTATGTCTGGTTTATAAACATATTAATTTGGTTAGACAGGAGTTTTTTACAGCTCTGGGATTGTTCATGTAAGCCAAAAGAGCACCCAGATGAGGGCACCTCTAACCAGGACATGCAGAGATGGTGATCAGGATCCATGATCCATCCTAAATCGGTTTATTTATGGGTTTTCTTGTAACTGTGGCAGGGACCATGCTAGAACAGCAAAATTCAGCAAAGCAAGGACATCCTCAAAGGGAAGCTTTGCCAAGATCAGTGGCAGGAAAAGCATCCCACGGATTAAATCAAGCAGCAACAATTGCCATGAGACTTGCTATAGATTATGCAGAAGTTTCTCAGTTGTTCCCAGCACCAGCTCCATGGGAATGGTTTTCCACACGAGACCAGGCAAGTGCAGCTCCTCAGAAGAAACCTCTCCCAGCTTCTTTTTTGTGCTTAAAAATGTGAAAATATGAGAACAAGATGGCTGATGCAGGAAGAGCAGAGTGTGCCACAATATTATATATAGTAGTTCCTACAGAGTATTTCATTGTGACACATTTATTAGTGCTGTTTTCCAGAGGCTGCCCATAGTTAAAATCATATCTTGGGGACAAAGCTTTGCACATTGCCAACAGCATATGGCTCATCGAGGAAACAAACAACAACTGAGTTCAAAAAGACATGTTTTCCTGCAGCCACTGATACCTCAAACCACGGAAGTATAATATATTTCCAGTAATTACTCTCTGCAGTTCATAATTACCCAACATATGCAGAGCTCTGGAGTTTCCAGCAGAAGGAACTCAACTGTTAAGCACCAACAGGAGAGATTAAAACCCTTCACGACCCCTTCCCTTGGTATTGGCCTGCTCTGTGCTGGACTCTCACTTGAAGCCAAAATTTTGGGACTCCAGGAATTACATATCCACAGGGATTGCATAACACATCTAAGGGAAGATAAATTTTTAAATAATTATCACTCCCTGCCCCCCCACTGGAACAGAGAGTACAACTTTCAAATTATTTTATATAATAAAAGACAGAGTGCCTGTTCAAGAGCCATTGATCATCTCAGTTGCTCATCTCCTGCTACCCTTGTGCTTAAAAGAGACAGATTTGTTCCCCTCAGGTTCATGACAGACAGATTTTTACTGAATCTCTTGTGCCTGATGCTGAAATCAAAAGAAAACCCAATATTTGAGTAGAGGGAGGAGTGGACGAGGGATGACACTGCTTAAAAACTACCTTAATAATACATTTGCCATTGCTGTGTTCTTCTACCTTGAGATATTTACATCTACTTCTTCACCTATATCTTACTTCACTATCTAAATATTTTGTATAACAAAATTGAAGTACAAAAATTCTGGTGTTAAATCAAGGAGGGTTATTGCCCCAGTGGATTCTCAGCACAAGTACAGTGGTGGCAGCACCAGGCAGCCTCTTGCTCTGCCTGGGGGCATTTCCTCCCTCTCTGCTCCCCCTCCACCTGATTTACTCTATTTTCACCTCCTGGCATGTATAACACCCTTGGCTTGGCTCTTCCAAGGTGTCATGAAGTCAGGGAATAATTTAATTTGGAAAAAACCTGTGGGATGTGTTGTTTCTCCTGTTGCTAATAGTGTTTTACCACTGGGACAGCCCCATCTTAGGGGCAGCTCAAAAAACAGGTGGTGGGGTTTTGTAGAATGATATTGAACTGTGTTTTGAAGTCACTGCATAAAATCTGGGTAATCCCTGAAGAGATAAGTGACAAGACAAAAAATAAGTTTTAATATGCACCCATGGTGGTACTAAACAGGATGTGAATTCTCCTATGGAAAGAAGAGCAGGAAATATAACAAAATTTCTTTTTTAACCAGTTAAATTGGCTAAAGACAGCCACTGACTTGCTCTATGCATGTCTGGCTAAAACCCTTAAAACCGTTTTTTCCTTCAGTATCACATTAGGTTCTCTATCCAGGCTGTAGTTTCAGCCTCAATCATCTACATTTTACAAGCTCAGACAAATATCTTTATGCATTTTTCCTGAGGTTTCATCACTTTCCAGTGACCTTGTAAATGTCTTCACTTACTTTATTGTGCTTTTTAAAACCTATCTCTAAATCTCTTCTTTGTTGTATTCTCTTTTTTTTTTTTATAAACTCTCATGGAATTTAGCTTTGAGGTTGATGGGCAGTGAAATAGAAATGGAACCAAATTACACTGCTGTTGACTGCTTTCCTAGGACTTGCCCTAGTTTTGCTTGTAAAAATACTAAAGTTTCTCTCCCAGTGACAACTTTTATTAGAGAAGTGACTGGATTCAGAATGTATCTGTTAAAAACATAATTATAACACATTTTGGATTTTATTTATTTTTTTTTTCTTCTCAAACTGATCTTCAGTTTAACTATTTTATTTTAATCTAAATAATCCAAAGATTGATGATTCTTAGTGGAGCTACTTTTTTGGTAAGTCCGGTCTTCAAATATAAACCAGGGTAGATGTGACAGTGGAGAGCTTAAATGGGAGATGTCATCCACTTTCCCTTTAAAAATAGAAGTTAAACAACAAATACAACTCAGGATTATTCCTGTTGTAGTTTACTGCTTATTTTTATGCTTACATAAAGAATTATTTTTCAATACAGTCACTAATTTTGTCATTGTGGAACAAGGTGTACAGCATGTACAATAAATCCCATGCAGGGGGAGGGGGGGAAGAATGAATAAACAAAAGAACAAAATCATCTTGTAGAAAGCTGTAAAGTCTCCCAAAAATATTTTTTTTCTATTCTTTCTGTTATTTTTTATTCAATAGTTTGTTAGCTGCAAAAGAAGTTCGGGCTCAATGATGACCTTTTTTAAAAATTTTTTTAAATTACCTTTTCAATCAATCCTTTAAGCATTCTGTGGTATCTTTGTATAGATATAAGTATCAAATATTTTAAGCTCAATGTAGTTAATTAGCACTAAGCTAATTTCTAGGGATCTCTAGGAGAGGAATATTTTATGTCCAGAGTGGGGAAAGAGCTGCAGAGCCCAGAGCTCCCTTGCTCCTGCAGGAGGGAAGGTGGGGACAGCGTAGGTGGTTGTGTATTATTTTGTTTCTTTAAACTTGGGTTTTTTTTTGTTTTTTTTTTTTTTTTTTTTTTTTTTTGCTGGAGAGCTGTGGCTCTTTGTATCACTTTTCATGGCTGTGCAGATCTAGTCTGCCTCAGGGCAGCAATTTTCTGGGCTTCAGAGAACTCTTGTGTAAGTGGAAAGAGAGGATAAATAAACACATTGGTTAGCCAGCCAGGATAAAGTGGAGGTCTGCTCTTGCATAACATCTAGCTCTCTGTATTTATAAAAACAAAACAGAACCATTTCAAGTTGCTTTAGGTTCCCCAGAGGAAGAAGAGGAGTTTCTTTGGGGAGAGGTAAATGCTTCAAGAGAAAAATATCCTTTTCTTGCCATTACCTGGATCATAATTTCTAGTGGGAATTCCAAGTAAAAAATTGCAAGTGTTTACTCCAAAGAGTTCTGTACATCAAATACTTTGATAAAGACACGACAGCACTCATTAGGACTGTTGTTCTTGTCAGAATTTGGGATGAAGTTTTCAAAAGCAGTCGTCCTTCTCGTTCTGCTCTATTTCAGTGCAAAGTGAATTAGGATAAAAGCTGAATATCCAGACATATCCGAACGCTTCAAAAGCCCGACTGCCGAGCAGCAGGGAAATGGGCAGGGCACGCAGTGGGGTTCAGCATCTCTCGGGGTCTCCAGCACAGAAAATAAAAGTACAAGTGGGGCATTAGGCAGGATGGCTGTGCCTGCTGTGAGTGCTCCTTGGCTCCCACCACTCCAAATGGCTTCAGGCTCCGGGGCAGCCCCCAAAACCCTCCCGGAAATATTTGTCTGTGTGCTCAGCAACCCTCAGCCAGTTATGTCCATCTTCTTCTTGATGTGCAGTTTTAAATATGAACAATGGGTTTAATGATGAACTGCCTCTCTTTACTTGTTGTGAACCTTAATTTGATGTCCTCAGGTCTAACACTGAGGAGACTGTGCACTAACAGCTCCCATTCTCTTTGGATTTCCAGATTTTGTCTCCTTTTTTACATCCTTTCGTTATCTCCCCTGAGCATCTCTGCCCCAGGCTGGTAATTCCAAGCCTGCTTGGACTGGCTGCTTCCAACCCTCTCCAGACCTCAGCTGATCTTTTTTTTTTTTCTCTCCTTCTCTTTGACCTTTTACATTTCTCCTATTAATAGGGGGGTGCAGAAAGATGCAGGCATTTCTCTGAGATTGACAAATAAGGCAACTTTTTCTGGAGAACCTTCCTCCTCTTACTCATTCTTAGAGGCTCCTGCTACATTTGATGCTGTCAGATACTTGTCAGCCTTATGTTTGCACCTCCCTGCTAATTACTGAATATTAATTTATCTTCATATTCACTATCATGGTCTTCTTGTCTGATTTCAATGGCTTTATAGCCACTTCTCAGCAATCTGTTTTTATGGATGGCTCTTCATTAGGATCCGGATAGAGATATCACTGTAGGGCACTTTGTAGTGGTGTATTTCCAAAAATAAACCGTTTTTTGAACCATTTCAAACAGTGCTGGGACTTGGGGGTGTGTGTGAAAAGCTTGGAAAAGCAGAAAGCCATTTTTAAAATGCAAAGTATCTTTAGTAGTTTAGCAAAGTATTTATCACTTTTCAGGTGTGGGTAGGAGGTACATGTATGGGTGTAGCCTTCTCAGCTCCTAAAAACTACGGGTTACAGATCAATGTAAATCTTTAAATTGTATTTTCATTTAAAAAAGTGAAAAATTGCAAGTATTTTTCATGATATTTGTGAAAGAGCTGTTTACTTGGATGTTGATTTTGCTTTTAGTCTATTTTAGTTTTTCATCACCTTCTTCCCTTTTCAGTTTTGCTATTGGGGAAAAAAAAGCACCCTGAAATGAGAAGGGAGCAGGGGAAATGTGGCATCACAAATTTTTAAACTCTTTTTTTGATGAAGAAATTATTTTGATTTTTTTAAAAGCAGCCTGCTTTTGAGTGAGATGTTCTTTTGCTTATCTTTAACAGAGAACTTAAAATAATTGCAATCAACCCTTGAGTGTCCAGGCTGCCCAGGCACTGCGATCCTGGGAAGCTCAGAGGGGCTGAAGGACGTGCCTGAGAGGGAACACTCGAGCTGTGTCTGATCCCACCCCTTCTGGGCAGCTCTCCGAGGGGCTGCAATGTATTTTCTGGCACTCTTTTGATGTGATTCTCAGCAGTTGTTCCTGCTTTTCTCCCTGATAAGGCTCCCAGGGAGCCTAAGAACTGATTGAGCAGAGGGTTGTGCTGGGACCTGCTGGGGGCAGATGTTGGATTTTAGCCACTGGCTCTGCCAGCAATCAGCCCCTTTCTCTGTCCCTGGCTTTGGGGTGTCAGGCAGGGCACTGGAGGTTGAGTTGTACAATTTGAGCTTCTAAAATGAGATTGCCTTTTCCTCCTATGCATCTTTATGTGCTTTAGGACTGGCTTTTTAAAAGAGTGGTTAGGTTAAGGCAAGATTCTGGCACTGAAACCACTTCTTTTGGGGTGTGCTGTTCAAAATTAACTAATTAGGACACTGATTCTTCACAGTGAGAAGTTGTTACAGAAATGTGTTACTTTTGGCTAAATTTTGGATAAAGGTATCCGCTGTCTAGAATGATAGATTTCGGGTATGTCCAGAGCAATAAATGTATTTTCATTTAGCAGGAAAGTAAAGGGAGGATCTCCTTAATTTCTTGTATCTTCTACTGAACTTGAGTGTGTTAATTTTGAAGGGAATGGGAGCTATGAGAAGCAGAAATTTGATAATATCATAGAACCATGGAATGGTTTGGGTTGGGAGGAACCTTGAAGATCATCTCTTTCCAAGCCCCTGCCATGGGCAGGGACACTTCCACCATCCCAGGTTCCTCCAACCTGGCCTCGGGCACGTCCAGGGATGGGACAGAACACAGTTAAATGTATTTCCATTTATTTTCTATATATTTTCAGCGTATTTCCATAAAATATTTCATCAGAAACTAGAGGAAGACACAGAATTTCACGGAGCAGGCTTGCTGCCAGGGGGTTTCTAGCTCAGGATAGATTTAACCCTTTCTTTGCTGAGCAGTTCAGTGGGATGTACAGTAAATAGGCAGGTGCTGGGTTTCTGGAGCACTTCTCTTACACAACAATCTCCTTTTTCTGTTGTGATCTGGGTAACAGCCCAGTCCCCACATTTATTAAAGGAGTGACAGTTACCAGGCACAAGGAAAGGACTGATCCCCCTTTCTTGAGACACATTTCCTGATGTTAACGTGGGTTGTCTGCTGCTCACACTCCCTGTCCTGCGAGATATAAACCCTGTTTTTGAGGCTGTAAACCCCAGAGGTAAGCAAACGTGAGGGATGGAGTGAGAGAGCTGAAATCACCTTGAATAATGGTGCTCCATTGCAATCACAGCTGGCTTTGCTCTTATGGTAATAGAGTTGCTTGCAGGAGCTGGGCTGTAATGAAGTTTTGTGCTGTAGACCAGGGAATCCGATGTAATCAGACTGATGGAACAAAATCAGATATTCAAGGGAGAGGCAATTAATCCTTCATTTAAAGACACTCAGATCAGCAAGACTTCTCCTGTTAAGGACATAAATAAGTCTTTAATGTGGACTTCATGATAGGTAACTCCTGCAGAGGCATCTGTCAACTCTGTATAATGGTAATTTGCAACTCCCTGAGGAGTTTGAGACAACAGCTGACAATTTCTCAAGGTTTTTTTGCTGCTGGCATTCTCAGCAGGGTCAGCCTCTTGCTGGAGAACTGGGCCTTTAGAAGATTGGAATCACTCTAATTTTCTACTGTTCTGAAGAAGATTAAAAGTTGGCTTGAAGAAAGTTAAAAGGTTGGCTCTAAGGAAGGATACATTGGAAAACTCCAAGCTTATGAAAAATTCTACATCAAGCTTGTGGTTCAACTGTGCAAATAAAAAAAGGGCTGGCCTGTCATTTGGGTTGCTTAAATAGAGAACCACTCATTAGGACCTCATTCAGAATACTCAGGGATGCATTGAGACAGACCTTAAAAAGAATAATTGCTTGAAAAACATGGTCTCTGGTAATGTGTTACCCTAGTGAACGATGTGTGAATAATTTTATTCTTTTGTGGAAGTTCTCTACATTTTTTTTCCTTGGTTTTACTGAGGTTGGAATCTGTCATGTCCTTACCAATTTAATCCATCATTATAAAGGCTGTTTAACTAAAGAAAGAAAAATCAGTACTTTGAAAACCAAACTTCCACCAGTGTGATCAGTCTGTTGGCTGGTGGGTGCTAAGCCCATCTTGGGGCCTCCAAGGCTCCCTGTGTCCAGGGAAAAGCGAGTTTGGCACAGTCCACCCAACCATGCAGTTCTCATTGTCTCTTAGGCAGCCTGTGTGAATTAAAGATTTCTTAATTTACTTTTTCTTAAGATTTCTTCATTTTCTTCCTTGCCCTTTCAGTGCCAGCACCGTGGATTGATTAGTTATTAGTCAAGAAGTAGTAGATTACCTTATATGCAGCCTCAATGGTAATATATAAAAAGGAAAAATGGAGTTTTAATTGAAGTGTTGCGAGTGTGTAGGATCAGGCTTACTGAGGAATCCGTGCCAGGAATTTCCAAGGAGCTCTGGAGGAGTTAGGGCACAAAGTGACCCTTGGAGGTGGGAAGGGGAGCTGGAGCAGCTCCTCAAACATCACACACAAGAGCAGCCTCCTGCAATGATTTTACAGACAGTCACTGAAGCAGCTCCATTGCCGTGGCCATCACTGAGTGCAGAAGATTGATCTGCTCTCCTAGCAGTGGATGAATAAAGCTGTGAATATAAATGCTCACCCCAGCCCTTTCTTCCTATAAATTAAAAACAGAAGTGAGGTCAGAAGGGGAACTTTGCCTGCAGCGTGTTACTAAATCAAGCCTTTGTGACAAATTAAATTAAACATTTCACATAGCTGCTTTATTTATGATTACATAGATCGTCATATCTGATAATGGTGGTTAATTTTTATACCTGTGCAGTCTCTCCCTAAGTTTATTATCCAATGAGATCCAAGCCATGTATCTAACTTCCTTACAAAAATCATTTAATGCATTCTACGGAAAAATAAAACTTCTTCTGAGTGGGAGTGAAAGTGATACCTCATGCAAAAGGGAAAGAATCTTACTGTGGAACAATATTTTTCTCTCTTTCCAGTTTTCCTGTACAGTGAGACCTCCTGTTTTTTTTGATAGCTCTCCATATTCATGAAAGATAGAGACAATCAATGTTTTGAAGAAAGGTATTTACCTTTTTGATAGACCAATTATATTCTGTACTAAGGTAATTCTTTTAAAAAACAAACAGATAAAAGTTTTCTGTGCTTTCAACAGAAATATTCATTCTAAATATGGGGAGTAAATTGCCCTGGTTTTCTTTACAGTGTGATTTAAAACACTCAAGAACTTTATGATGTCTTTCTTAGCCTTTTCATCTCTAGATTAAGCAGCCCCAGTTCCTGAATAATTTGCTTTCACTGCAAAGGGATATGCAATAAGTATATTGTATAATGCACACAGAATGGTATCCTGAAAATATATCCTTATATGTGCTTGAGAGACCATCAGCTCTGGCAGAGCACGTGAATAAGAAAGTTAACATTAAATGGACCAGGGGAGAAACTAAGACTTGTACAGTAGGGTATGAAATAATATATCAGTGTAATCTCAACACTAGTCAGAGAACCAAAAAAGGGAGAGTGGGACTGGGGAGCTGTATCCCAGCTATAATTGAAGGTGTTTGTGATGTTCAGGAAGATCAAGGTAATTCCACAAACACCATAATTGCCAAAGGATGGCCCACAGATTTATAGGATGTCTGTCAGAGAGACACTTTGCCTGGAATGTAAGGACACAATTCAGTGTTGAAGAAACAGAGCAAATAAACATTAAATTAATAGAATTAGGGAAAATCCTGACTCCTTGGAGAGTGGAGATTGATTAACAGCTACTCTGCCAAAACAAAAGTTAAACAGGAGCTATCAGTGATCTAATGACAGGAATTTGGAAAAGACCCCAGACTCCAGGAGGAAAAGTCCTGGAGGAGGGAAGATGGATCAGAATTCCTCCCTGGAATTCCTGCCCCTGGATGGGCACCTGTGGTTTCTCCTTAATGAACATTTTCATTTTAAGGCCAGGGGGTGCTCTGCTCTGATTTGCCTCCTGTGGCAGTTTTTGGACTCTTGCAGATGTATAGACAGGAGCTTGTTCATTCCAGTGGGTGAAGAGGTGCCAGACTGCTCTGGTAGCTAATTAAGAACAGGACGTAATGAGGATTCTGTAGTTTTGTCTTAACCTAACAAAGGATGAAAATGGGCTGAGGTGAATATGGGGCCAGTAGGAACCCAATAAATGAAGGGATAATGAAAGTTACACCCACTGTAGTCCCCTAAAAAAAAAAAAAAAAAAAATTCACACTAATTTTGATGATTTTCCTATAAACCCCAGTTCTTTCTTAACACATTAAAAGTTGATTGTAAGAAAACAAGAAACTACAATTGCTGCTGCTTGTTATTAAGAAAAGATTTCAATTTCCTAGGGAACAGATAAGCTGAGCATCAAAGTATAGCAGCATGACATTTCTTTTTATTTTTAATTTTTCGTGTGACATTTTCATTGGACACATCAGAGAAAGCAGCAGGAAGGCTGTTTCGGCTTTAAAGTTTGAGAAATAGAAATAGAAGAAATAGATAATTCAAACAGATATAAGATCAGCATAAAAGGTGCTGTTTTGGGGAAGCCATTTACATTTGCTAATCAAGTGTAGAAACCCCACATTTCTGTTTAACTGGTTTTTTTTGCTGGATCTCTTGAGGAGGCCAGCAGCAATCATTTTGTTAACCAGAAAACAAAATGGTAATTGTAAATTCACTTAAAAATGCAACTTTCTGAATAAATCCAGGTCCAGAACAAGAAGTTATGCAAACCTAATGGATTATGTTAAGAAGAAAGAGCCAGCGGGTGAGATTAATCACAGTGAAAAGTGCTGAAGGAGTTTCATTGAATGTTTGAGGAATGACGAATGTGAATTATTAGCAAACAAACCCACAAACCAAAACCAAAATAAGCCTAAAAACGGAGCAGAAACCTAAAAGCTTTAAAATGGAAAGAAATGGAGAGAAAGTCCTGTGCTGGGACTGATGCTGAGACCCATAAATCTGGAATTACTCATTTGTGATGCTGGGCAAGAGGCAGAGGAGGCAAAGGAGGAAACCCAAACTCACACCAGCCCCTCACCCCTGTCTCTACTGTATTTCTGCCCTTCAGCAATCAGAGTAAATGATTAAACATACAGATATTTAACCCAGACCAAATTCAAAGTGTGAACTTCCAGCAGCCCACAGCAGCAGCACCGCTGACATCAGAAGTGTTTCCATCAGTGTTTCCTTTGCTTGGAGTTGTTTTTGAAGCTGATTCTTTTCATGTGAGGTCTCAAAGCCTTGTTTTTCCTCCTGTTTAGCCTTTGGGAAAGAGAAGTCACGTCTCACCTGTGGAGACGCCAGGCTTTACAGCCTTCCCCCAGGTGAGAGAGGTGATGTGCAGGACAGAGGGAGCAGGGAGTGCCCTGGTGACACTGCCACTGCACTCCTGTGGTGGGAGCACATCACAGCCCAGGTTGTGTTTTTGAAAGAAAAAAAATCTATTCCCAGTTTTCTAAGGAGGGAAGAAAAGTTTACAAATATAATCAAGTGTAGAGACAGATACGGTGACTTTGTGCTGTCCTAAAACAGGTCAGTGTTTCAAATTATCATAAAGGTGAGAAAATTCTCTAAATCTTTACATAACCTAATTATTTGTTTTATTTTTAAGAGTTAATTCTGGGTTTAGATTCCTAATTTAATTTTCCAGGACATACACAAGATTTCCTATATGTGTTGTGTTAAAGAAGATGGAAACCTCTTGCTTTCCCTGCTGTATTAGAGCAGGATTGTGTGGATGTGGTCCATCTCCCCAAGATTCAGTCCTACGGTGGAATTTAGCTCCGTTTTCCACCTTAAAGTTTAATGTGATATTCCAAATTGATTCTCCTTGTTCTTTGGGCTCACCTGTGTGTTGGCTTGAGGGGGAAAGGGCTGAAGGGTCGATGTTGCAGGGCTGGAACAGTAAATTCCACAGCTCAGTCACACAGCAGGATCGTTTTGCTTTCCTTCCTTCAGATGTCTGGTTTGATCCAGACACGTTCTGCCACAAAGGCCCCCTGGTTCCTGAGAACCTCTCCTAACAGACTCATATTCCAAAATATGAAAGGATAACCCATCCATTTAGCTGTGATGTTGGCAGCGTCCCCAAGTAGTAAATTCCCTTGACACACTCTCCAAGTCTGAATGCTGAGTAACTCATCCAATTTTCAGAGTAGATTTTAATTCTGTTCATTAATTTGTAAAGCAATTACATACTCGTGTAAAGTCAGCATGCTTCAAAGAAACGAGTGAAAAACCAAAAGGATTGAAAAATAGCTACAAGGCATGAGTATGTTAAATTTCCAGTTTTTAAAATTAACCTTACAAATGCATAAATGTTCTGTTAAATCACACAAATAATAAAATAAAATACATATGTTAAACTGATCATCCTTGTTTCTTTGCAGAGTTTACATACAGTAAATTAAATTACTGTTTCTACAAACCAAAAGTGGCTTTTTTATATAGATTAGTGGACTCAATTCTTTGCTCAGGCCGCGTTTACTGTTATAAATCTGTCGATGGCAGCCTTATTACACCTGATTTATCTGAGACACTGTGCTCTGCTGCGTGGAGCTGTGTTTGGAATGGGTCAATAGTGAATCAATCCTGATTAACTCTGAACATTTCTCTCATGGATTTGCTGCTACTCGAGGTGTCCTTCCCACTGTGCAGCAGGACAGGCTGGTGTCACTGGCAGATAATCAGCTTGTTCACTCTCCTCTCTCATTCCTGGATGGGATCAGAATATATGGGAACATTTGCAGCACAAAGCTGAGGCATTTTAGTTCCTTTAAGCATTAACTGCATTTGCTGCTTGTAAATCACAACATGGCTTCCATTTAATTGTAATGTATATATCTTTGTATGCCAGTAATGAGTAAAAATTGCAAAATCACAGGTTCATTCAGGTTGGAAAAGACCTCCAGGAACACTGAGTCCAACCTTTGACTGATCATCACCTTGTCAACTCAGATTAAGATTTGATCCGTGGTGTGTTCACAGGAGCAATTTCATGGCCTTTAATAGAATTATCCATATGAATAAAGAAACAGAATATAATGCGTGTGGAATTGAGGTCTGCCCTGCACGTTCCCAAAGGGAATGCTTATTTGTTTAAATTCTGGCTTCACTGAAAATGGAGAAAATAAGTTCCACAAACCTTATGAAGCCATTTCTTCAGTCTTTCCAGTATAAAAACTTATTTCTGAAATTGTTTCCTCTACTTTAGGCATAATTAGAACAAAGCACTGCTGTTTCCTAGACGTGGCAGACTTGGCCTTTTCAAGCTGGTGTGCAGAAGGCATTTTGTGCTTCAGTAATTTAAATTCATTTTTTCATATAGGAAAATTACCAGATAATTACATTTAGTGCATTGCAGATGTATAAAATCCACTTGTTGCAGGGTCAGTCTGGCTGTGGGCAGGCAGCTCTGGCTGCTCGAGCTGTGCAATTTGCAGTTATCGCTGCACTGGGGCGTTGTTAAATTCAGTGTACACGTGGGGTATGGATAGGATGTGAATATGGTCGGATACAGAACTCCCTGCACTGGTTTTGCCTGTGCCCCCAGCTTGGAAAGAAGGATTTGGCTCAGACCTGGCAGCCATATGGCACCAAACATGCACTTGCTTTCTTATGTCCATATGGACTTAACCTCAGTTTCCCCCTGCCCCCTCCCACTGCTGTCTGGTTTACTGCAGGTGAATCACTGGAATATTCTGAATATTCATCTCCTTTGGGAATCTGCATGCTGGGGATGTGAAGGTTCAACTTGCAGCTCAATTTTTAGGCAGAGGAGACTTGGGAAGTCTTTGGCTGTGCCCCTGAGCCAAGCTGCTCTCCTCTCCTGGGAAGGTCAGTGTTTAGTGCTTGAACGAGTGACATTTTCTGTCTCTTTGTACAAAGCTCGTGGCAGATGTTAAAGGCAGCATTCTAGGAGGGGAATACCCTTAGGAACTCAAACTGAAGCCTTTCTCCTGACTCTTCCTGAAGGCTCAGAGAAATTCTTGCCTCACTTCCTCTCCAATAATCCTGGTTCTGGCAACGTGCTCCAAAAGGTGATGGAGAAGATGCAGCAGCTTTGTCTGATACCTGAAGAGAACTAGAAATACATCCAAAACCCCCACATTTGTAGATGAAAAATGAGTGATTTGTGACAATTTCTAGCTGATTCAGAGCCATTTGCATATTTATTTTCTAACCAAGTAGGAGATGCAGGTGGAGCGAGCACAGTTCAGCCCAAGCTCTTCCAGGACACACCTCATGGGCTTCCTCAGGCTCATCCCAGCTGACTTTCATGGAAAAACAGCTATTTTGACTCAGGTTAGCTGTTCTTTGGTGAATTATTTATCTTAGTAATTTCTATCACTGAAAGATTTGAGTGAAATATGTAGTTTTAAATCCCACTACAAGGTGGGTGATTCATTGTTTTTCCATTTCCCCCCGCTTTTACATTATAATGGCCATCATAAAAAAAAAAGAAATGAAGTTAACGTTTCAAAAGTTTGACATTGGGGATTACTGTGGCTATTAAGGACTTTCGAAGTAGAAACTGAACTCTTGATCCTCACAGGCAGGAAAAGACAGCTCCATGAAAAGCTGGACTGCTGATACATGGATGTGAAGATTGGTACAATACTTCCCTAATGCCAAATCAGTGCAAAGGTGTGAAAGGATTGGAATTTTAATTATTTACAGAAAATTATTTAATGTGCCACTGAATCAAATTATTTTTCTGGTTACAGCACTGACATGGTATTTTAAATTTTATAGCATTCAAAGCAATTATTTTTGTGTTGAATGTTTCTTGAAAAGTAATTTTCACCCAATTTGCTTTTTATAGGAAAAGGTTACCTTAAAATATAACTATTGATAAATGGGTCTGACAACACAACAGACTGCACTATTTTTTTCTCCTGAAATTCCATTTTCAATGGATTTAGGACTTATGTGTTCTCAAGGCACATCTTTGATTAAATAAAATTAAATACTTGACTTTTTAAAGGTCAGCAGGTTATATACAGCTAAGATCGTAAAAATATTCAGAATGCTAAAGAGTTGGACTAGGAAAGAGTTTCACCTTATTGATGCAAAAAGTGTAGTCATGGGGACTTTATCTATAAATGAGTAAAATACTCACATCAATCAAATTGAGAAAGTGAATTTAAACAAAAATTAATTTGTAACTGTTTCATGCAGCACCGTTAGAATTCTTTTCACAAATAAGAAGTGAATGGGGTTTGAATTCACCTTGTTAAGTATGGTGTTAGACATAAGTAAATAGTTTAAATTTGAGAACCTTTCATATTTGAAATTGTTACATTTGGCATATAAGGCTGTACATAGAAGGCTTTGAAGAGGTTATTATAATCTGTGAGAAAAAGTGTTTAATAAAATACTCACATCTTTTCAAGGAGACAGTCAGCTGAAGTGTGAGAAGTGCCATGCTTACAATTAATCTGTATTTCTCTCTGTTAAAAAAGAACAAGGAGGAGTGCCCAAGCTGCCCTCAATTTGTTCTCTAATTTAGGCTGCAGCCTTTCTTTGCAGATGTATCTGGAGCATGATGAAGTATTGTTCCAGTGTGTGTGTTTTTATATAAAAGTTGACTATACAGAATATGGAATTAGACTATCACTTGTCAAGAGGAACATCAGGTACCTGTACCATAGCTGTAGTAGGTGAAATCTTACATTCCATCTGTAAATTAATTGAGTACCTGTAGAGCAATTGAATCTGAAATACAAGGTATGGAATGTGTAACTCTGATGTCAGTGCAGGCAACACCAAGTTGATCATTAAAATGAATTTTGTCATCAGTGTTGGCATTTCTGCGTAGGAAGAATTGAATCCTTGCTTGGTGTTTGTTGTTATTCCATGTTCTTCTCTGACTGGTTGGCATCATCTGAAATTTTGTCCAGTTCAGACTTCAATCTTTGGTGTATAAATTTGCTGGTCAGATTGTTTTCCTGAAGGACTTTGTGCCTAAGTTTTGCAAAAGTAAAAGTTCATTGATTCATTTGGTGCCATGATTTGGGATGGGCTCCTTCTCCTGGTCCTCACCTGAGAAGATCCTGTGATGTGCAGTGCTGCTGTTCCCTGGCTTTTGCCAAATATTATCTGCTGATGTGCAGCTTTGGTGGCTTCTCACAAAACTGCCCCAGCCCTCCTGAGAGATTTCTGTCACCTGAAACCCGCAGGGTCCTCAAAGCCCTGGCACAAACCCCAACATTCAAAAGGGGGGACTCGAGGCTTTGCCCCTCTGGGTGCACTTCCCTGGGCTGGGGGAGTGTGGAGTGGGAAAGGTTGGTCTGTGTCCTTCAAAACTGTGGGAAAACTCAAGGGATTTCAATTTTCCTGTTTCCAAAAGTAAAACGTTTAGACCCCAGTGCAATATTGCACATGAATGATTTTATGTTCAGCATGATGATGATGCAAGCCACAGCAATGTGGAATACTGCAATAGACAGATGTAGATGATTATTTAAAATGTTTTTGTAATTAAGTTGCCCAATTCCATTAGCTTATAAGTATCTACTACTCAGCATAACTAATAGGAATTTTATAGGGAGTCAGTTAGGGTGGGAAAGCAGATTCTCTGGCTCTTATGATCTGGAAAGATAAGAATTCAGGGACAGAAATAAAGTTTCTCATTTCTCTCAGAATTCAAACAAATTATACTTCTGGCTCAGGGAGAGGTTGTGAATCATGGCTTTTATAGAAAAGCTGTTTGGAAAAAAAAACCTCATACTAAACTCAAAAAACTTAAATCAATCAAAGTACCTATTAAATAGCATGTAACAGCTTGGGTAACATGACCAGAAGAAATGAAATTCATAATTAGAATATTGGCAGGCTTGTGGCAATGGCTGGGAACAAGCAAATTGTTCGTGGAAAGAGTCTTAGAGCTGGGATTAGAGTAATGGATGCTTTGAATTAGACTGATTTGGTACTTAGGGTAGAAATGCAAGCTCCTAAATACACTGAGAAGAACAGGGTGTAGTTATGTGGAATTACATAATTGCACTTTCATTGCTAAGCTGGTTTTTTGAAGTGTAGGAGAGAAATGTAAGAGGATTTGTAACTGTGAATTAGGAACTGGGATCCTGTCACAGCCAAGGCTTTGTGTGTAAATGGGTGGTGATGCCAGGGAAAAGCTTGGCCACCTAAAGCCCACATTCCAGCAGGAAAACCAGCTCATATGATATGGGTTATCTCCCTTTGTCAGTCCAAGTCAGTTCTGTGGAAGGTTACCGAGGTATAAAATTCAAGCACAGACTGTCAGATTAATGATTTCTGAGGATCTGAGCAGCCTGTTTGAGCTCAGACTCTGGACCAAAGAGATTACTATGAAATTCCTTAATTTTCCTTCCACTGGGACTGGCTTTCCTCAGCATCAGGGAATATTATGCAGACAAGATCTCCATAGCACAACTTTTCTTGTTTTATTTATTGTAGAGGTTATTTTCTTTCATCTAAGATGTGCTGCTGCAAGAGGTTTTCCTTCTTTCTTTGATTTTGCTATAGATTCCCATAATGTTGATTTGCCAAGTTCTGAGTTGGTGCCATGATGCAGAATGCACAAAAATTAGATGTTTCATTGAAATAATTAATCTACTGGTGCCACAAGTTAAACTTTAAATGATCTGACTTTGAGTATGGCTGGTGGGTTAGTATGATGGGTTAGTATTTACTAAATGTTACTTCTACTGCAAAAAGCCACGTGAAAGAAATTGTGTTTTACATTGTAACTATGTCTGAGTTTTGTAATGGTAGTAGTAATAACAACAACATTAATAGTAGCAATAATAAAAAAAACCCCAATATTTCTTGGTGAATATCTTATTTTCTGCAGTAGCTTTAGTTTCCTCACAGTCCAGAAACTTTTGCTTGCTTCCTTTTTACTTCCTTGTATATTATTATCTGAAAAATGCTGCAAAGAAGTAAACTTAAAGTAAAGTAAAAAAATGACCTTTTAATACCTTGAAATTGAGTAACTGGAAATAAATTAACAGCTCTCTTATCTGTGCTCCATATACAACATATACACAGTGCTGAAGGCAAAAAACATTACTGTTGCTGATAAAGCCAACAAAAAAGATCATAAAAAGTTGGTAATTTTTCTAAAGATTCTTCAGAACGCCACTGGCAGTAACCCAGGGAAGAGGATGTGTAGCTGAAGTTTTGTATTTGTTTTCAGTCTCTGGGGGGCTTTCAGAGAAAGGATCACCATTCCCTATATTAAAAAGAAATTAAATGAGGGAATGAAGAGCTTTAGATACAAAACTGTTCTCTCTGAGGTTCATGTTATGGGTAGAAATAAAGTCATTTTCATTTATTACAGTATAAAACCCCCTTGCTACTGCTCGTTTTACACACCAGTGGATCAGTTTCCCATTCACGTGGTTGTTCCAAAGATGACTTTTCCACACCTCTGCAGATGCTCTGACCTGGAAAGCAGCCAGAGCAGTCCCAAATGCCCCGAATTTCACCTGGTCCTGATGGCTCTCTGAGCCCTGTCAAACCTCAAAGTCTGCCCAGGAGCACTGCCAGTGCCTCCTCCTGCAGTGCTGCCTCCTCTGAATTCACATGGACAGCAACGACCTTGAGATTTTCTGGAATCCAGAAAATTTAATTCTCATAGTCTATGTAACAAATTCACCAGGAGAAGCTTTTGTCTCTGCTGTTCATTTTAGCACAACAGCCCCAAACAGAGGTTTAGGTCCCGTGGCCACTGAGATTCCCATATTGCAAATTATATTATTTGTGTCCTTCTGCCCTAAGGAGGACTTTGTCCCCTGAAGGGGAAATGTTACAGTGCTAGAGCAGGATTAAACCTCCTGAACATGCTTCGTTTCCACCAGGTTTAGAATTTCTAATTCATTTTCTTAAAGGAGAATAGTAAATGGAGGCCAGATCCTCCAAGCTAATTCCCTTTGAAGCATTCTTGAAATTTTGGGAGTTGTATTAAAGTTTTTGGTCGTTTAATATCAGTGTTTATCACTCAATCTAGATATGCAGGGTATTAAAATCTTGGAAGACATGAATATGTCTGTAAGCTGCTATGGTACAGTTTGTGATGTTCATTATCACTTTGCCATTCTGTAAAATCCCTTGAGACTTTTTCTTCTAGAGTTTTTAAGCCTTTCTTAAATATGATTAAGGAGTTATTAAGCCATTTATCTACAGGGCTTTGTTTGATCAGCTGTAATTTGATGCACATAGTAATAAGAAAAGAGGGTGCTCACTGATAGGGACAGAAATGCGAGTTTAATATGCCAGGTGTGCACAGGCTCCTTCCTCTGGCAGAGTTGTTCACTCTTTATTCCTTATAAAGCAGAAGAAAATCCTTCAATTCAATTTCCTGGGCTTTGATTTAGGCTCCTAGATCATCAGGTGTCAAATGAACTACTTCAGTTATTATTAAATCTGCTGAACAGCTCCACCAGGGCTGCCCAGGCTGTTCTCTGCAGGGCTCCTTCCCATCCAGTGAGTCCCAGCCTGGCTGAGGCTCCTCCCCAGCTGCAGTGGGGACAATGGCACAGCACCACATGTGGGTGCAGACCCCAGTGTGAAATACATTGCCTCCACAAAAAGCTCTGTTTCAGCTGCTCTGTTCAATTCCGTGGCTATTCTTACCCCCAGCACGTCTGAGTTTTCTCATATACCCCAGCAAGGGCCATTTTTGGTGTGCTTTTTTCCCCCTCTGTTTTGCATTTCACCCAGTAGAGCCTGGCACTGTCTGCTTCCCCCAGCATGAAATGTGATTGCTTATTGCTTTCTGCCAGGCAAAAATATCAGAAGTATTATTGCTTTTTTCCCCCTTTACTGCTCTGCCTCTTAAAGTTTCCAGGTTGCTAACAATTTCTGTATTCCCTGTTCCGTGTTTTCTGGCAACTCCTACAATTAATTTAGTGTTTGTGCTGAGGAGAAACCCCATATTCTTTTATCCCAAACACCCCCTTTTCCAAAAGGTTTAGTTCCCCTTGCCTGAGTTATTTTGTGATGCTGCACATAAGAATTTTGTCCTGAAGCAGGGAGGAAAGCTGAGGTGTTTTAATGCAGCATGGGGGGGAGCCAAGCTTTGGAAAGGGATTTTATTTGAGAAAGCAGAGAGAGTACTGACAAAAAGGTTGACAGACTTCATATTCCATTAAATACACATTGGATTTCTGGTCTTAGCATCGGACATAAAAAATATTGAGCTGTCCAGTGGCAGATCTTCAGAGCTTTCTCTTTCCAGGCCGTGGAGAAGAGCATCTGTTATTTAAAGGCTGCAGGGCTGTGTGTCCAGCCAGGCAGCTGCTCTGGGACACAACCACTGCCCCACCCTCTGCATCTTTTGACCTCCCTTAAGCAGAGAAATGCACGTCAGCAGCTTGAGATGAAAGTTTTAATTAATTACTGCGAGGTAATTAATAAGCAGAGTTTGGTACCTGTGCCATATGTCTGGTTTGCAGGTGTGTGGAGTGTGGGCAGGAGGAGGGAGGCAGCTCAGAGGCACAAGCTGAAGTCAGCAGGATGCTTTCAGTGCAGTTATTTGATTTTGTTTAAGGATTAATGCTTTTGCTCGCCTATTTTTTATTTTTATTTCATTTTCTTTGGTTGCTTGCTTGCTTCCTTGTGTCTTTATTTGTTTGTTTGATTTTTGGTCTTTCTTAATTTGGAATAAAGCAATAAAAGGGTTTTTCAAAGCACATGAAAAATTTACTGGAAACCTACATGCTAATTTTTTTATATTTCCATTTTCTTGGGAGCAGTAGGGGGACAGTACAGCAGACCTGGTTGAGCAGGGAAAATCCTAAAAATGCAGGAAATAACCTACCTTTTAAGATTCCTGGAAGTGGCCAAGGCCAGGCTGGACCAGGCTTGGATTAACGTGGTTTGTTGAAGATTCCCATGTCAGGGGGTTGGACTGGACAACCTTTATAGATCTCTTCAAACCCAAACGATTCGCTGATTCTATGGACAGCTGACCAGTCACTTGCTTAAGAGTTGTTAAGCTGGGTGGAAAAAACCTTCAATTTTTGAAAAAATAAAGCAGATCCATTTTCCTGGAACACTTGAGGTGGGAATGAAGAGACACAGACCCCAGGAAGAGGAGGGAGGGCTGAGCTGCCGAAGGAGGAGGTCCAGGAGGGGCTGAGGGTTCCGAGGAATCCCTGGCAGAACTCCCCGAGTGGCAAACCCGGGATAATCATTATTGCTCACTTAGCTCAATGCCCTGTACTCGTGTTTGGTGCATGTTTACAAGGCACTGTGGAGGTGAAAGCTGTTACGGAGGTGATGAGTTTGGTGATTAATTGCCATGATTAATTGCAGAGCTCGGTGGTGTTGCTGGTGCACATCCTTTCAGGAGCACGGAGTGGGGCTGGCAGGGATGGCTGCTGCTGTAACAATGAGGGTGATGAACCATGTCAGAGCCAATTACTGCGTGCGAGGTGCTGGGAAAAGGCAAGTGTGAATCGCTAATCCATCACATGATTGCTGTTGTTGTAGTTTATTTATCAAGCAAGAGATGCTGGAATTTATGCAGCAGATCATTCACTCTTCTAACAGGTTTAATTACCATGATTGCACTTGTGCTGAGTTGAGTTACACCAAGTGAACTCTGTGTGTTGTTATCATTTGGAGAAAATTGTTGCCTGTCCCTCTATTTGGCCTTTATCAAGGTCTAATACTTGTTTACAAAAAAAGAAAAAAAAAAAAATTACAATTTTTTATCTCACTTATCCATTTTATTGGAGGGAATATTCAGTAGGGTTGATTTGGCAAGAGCCTAAGAGCAGTTGCAGTAGGGAGGTTAATGCACAGAATTTGGTGCTCAGTTTTGTGTTTCCAAACACACAGCACACACAGATGAACCAACTTATTTTGTAAAGTGAAGCTCCATAAAAGCAGATACAGAAAACTACTTCATGCAATTAATTGTGAGATGAATTTCCAAACGGCACGATGTTTGAGTGATGTTTGAGCTGCAGGGTACTCATTAACATAAAGGCACGCTAAGTTAATTAGGGTTCATTTTAAATGTTAAAACTGTGTTTTCCTTTTTCTCTTGAACTATAAAAAGTGTCACAGTTCAGTAGGTGAAGAAAGATGATCCTCAGCTGGGCGTGTAGAAAGGACAAGTCAGACTATGCCACGAAAGACACTGGTTCTACCTCGTTTTTAATTAGGTTGGCACTGAACCAAAGTGTACCTACCTGAGAGAAGGTCTGCACCAAGTGACATTTTACTCTTTATTTTCCCTGCACAATCAGCATTCACTTTATTACAGCCAGATAAAAAGTGAAAAGACACCACTTTACAACTGAAGGATTTCTAAATCATTCACGAGTTAACTTTTACTGTTAAGCACGTTCTTTAGAAAATGTAATTAGATTGAATGATAGTTCTCCATCTTGAATGTAGGAGAAGATAAAATTCAAGATTCAACTTCCTGATTATTTATTATTTTACAAGCTGCATACATCCAGAAAGAAAATCAAAAATACAAAAGTGTGGTACTGTTCTTCACTCCTTAAGTGAATTTCCTGGTGTAACTTCAAATACAAAGGTACTGAAATTTCATTTAATATTATTTAATATTTAACTAATTTAATTAATTATTATTAATAATGATTTATTATAACAAAGAATTATTAATTAAATTGTTTAATTATTAATTAATTATTAATTAAATTTAATTAATTATTTAATATTTAAGCATGTCAAAAAATAGTATTTAGAAGAGTTTTGCTGAAGTTTTGCCCATTCCTGAATTGGGTCCTTTGTCAGTGAAATATTGCTGAAATTTGTAGAGAATATTAATGAGTTGCTGGCATATTTTAATCATTGTTTTTAAAATTAATGAATGTTTTTAGCACAGATTCCGTGGTTTGTTTGGGTTTTTGTAATTATCATCTCCTTCACCATTGCGAAGAAAACTGAGCCATCCATGGGAGTGACACTAATAAATCGTACTGTAGGAAAAAGTGGAAATATTTATTTTCCTTTTTTTTTACTTTCAGTGTTTCTTCTGGTTTTGACATTTATTTTGTTTGAGATGTTAAGTGAGCCCAGTGCTAAACCAGGAAAGAGACTGAGGGAGGTGGGACCTGGATAGAGAGAAAAAGGGTGGATAGGACATGGGTACAGAGAAATGGGATGGTTGGACCAAAACCTTGCAGGACAGCATGGAGAGAGGAGTGAAAGTGGTTTTTTAACATTGTGCAATTACTGATACCTGGCAATTTCAAACAGAAGGGTGGTTTTGTAATTTGAGGTTGGCTGAACCAGGTTTTAGCACTGGAAAGTTTGATAATTACAATTTTTCAAAGTCTGTTAATTGTAATAAGTACAAGTGCAGTTTCCTTAAAGGTTTTTAGACACACATTGTATCTTTTCTTCAGCTGACAGAGCATTGAGCATGACTGAGTATTTTAGCTTATTTCCTAATTCCTCACACCACCTTCTAATTCTTGAATTTCCTGCTACTTTGTTATGTTTAATGTACATTATTTGTTTTTAGAAGTGGTTTGAAGCTGCTTGTAGAGTTGGTTATGATGTTCTATATATTTTCTAGGTTAGCTCATGATCTCTCCTGTGATGAAAGGTACAGATAGGCTGCTTTCAAGATTTGAAAAAAACCTTGTCAGCTGGTCCTTATCAGCAGCTTCTTGCTGTCCCTGCAGGGCTGCCCTTGGGATGCTGCTGGGAGACAGAAAAATCACTTTGCTTGCAATTATATTCTAATTTAATTGTGTATTTTGTAAAGGTACTCCCAAACTGGAAGATTTTGACATTCATTTAAGTCTTCCTGCTTTCACTTCACATATGCACTCTTCAGAAGAAGTTAAAATGCCCCCAAAAATTAATAGTACATCATTCAGTTGATCCATAGGGGTGCAGACAGCCACGGTGTGAATATGTGGGTGAAAAAACACTTCATTGATCTGACATAATGAGATTTTGGGACCTTTAGTACTTACATCTTGCCACTCCTTTTCAGCAGAGAACGCAGTCCTTGCCAAGAGCAGTAAATTTAAACCTGGTTTGAAGGTGGGTAGGTATTGTTGCACTTTGGGCTCTGTCTGCTGTGTGGAATGAGAGAATGGGTCAGGCAGAAATCTGCAGTCTGGAGGAGCAGCACTGCTGTAATGAGATGAATTTCCTTCCTTTATTTTAGGTTTCATGGCAGTATTTTCTGACTTGATGGCTTATATTCTATTTGTTATCTACCTGCGTGTGATAAATGTGCTTAATCTCTTTTGAATTCCTACATTAAACCTTACTGGCTTTATCACTTAAATTCATGTTTGTTTGCTGGGGCAAGAGAATTGGTATTAACTATAGGAATTGGTTTCTAGATTAGTGTTTTTGTTCTTTCCTAATAAAAAGTGTGAAATGGTATTTTTAGAGATCATTTGGCCTTCAGGGTTTTCTCTTCTTTCTTAGTGATCTCTATTACTTCAGCAGAACTGCTGCAGAGTCTCAATTTTGTTTCCAGTAGCACGGTCCTATTCACTGAACTCCTATTTTGGACGAAATTGTATTAGCATCATTTCTTTGAGAGCTAGAAAACTAATAATTGCCTTTTAAGTTTTAATCATGCTTTTCAATATGGCACAAATTGCTAAATTAATTGACTTTTTTTTTTAAGATGCCAGACAAATCAATGAAGGTGACAATTGCCCAGTGAGTTTGTTTCACAAAGCCTTCCAACAAACTTTGTACGATTGCAGTTTAATTTTTTTTTGGTGAGCATATTGCATTATCCTTGTGTTCTCTGGCAGTCCTCATGGAGCAGAAAGGCAGTTTACAGTCATGGAAAATGTGTGGTGCTGGAGATCCCCTCTGGGTAACACAGAGAGTGGCAGGGGTGAAGATGCAGAGAAATTAATAGTTCTTACCCTGGCAGAGTATTTGGACAACCAGTGAAGCCTCTCTGACTTCCTGCAGTTCAAACGGGGGTAAATATCACAGCTTGAGAAGGGTGAAGCACAGGTGGGTTGTGGATGAGCTGGGTCCTCTTTTCCACCTCACCATTTATTTCCAAGTTACCTCAGCTAAAGATATTGCAATGCTGCAGATGTTTTCTGCAGGACTAGATCCTGACAGCAGAAAAGGCATAGTGGGAATAGCAGGAAAGATACATATATATATATATATTAAACAGAAATGCTTTCAAATTAATCACTGTAAGCCTTCTTAAATCCACTTTCTGTGTATCTTGTACATTCCTACCTGCATGCATAGTTGATTCAGAAAAATCAATGTTGTCCTATGCTGTGCCTTTAGAAGGAGGAAGTCATCTAGGAAGTTTTCCTTGTCTCTGTGGGTCAGGGAAATTTGACCTTCAAAGATGATCAAGCAAAATACTGTTGTAACATAGAACTGGGTTCATTTCCTATGTAAAAAGCACTGGAAAGTAATTTTTTTAGGGAAGGAGGCAGTGATTTCAGTTCACTTTCGCTACTACTCCCCATTTATCAGCTGGATGTCAAAGGACAATAATTAAGAGAACATATAGAGGATATTGATTTCTGTCAGGTTGTTGTAAGTTGCATAAAAGCTGGGGGGTTGACAGATGTTAAATACAGCTTCATTTTTTTTTTCTTTGAGAAATCACTGTGGGCATATTTGGAAATTCCGCTGCTTCTCATTACTGCAGAAAGGCCAAGAGCTTTGTCCCCCAAAGGTGATTATCCAATCCATTAGAAAATGCTCCAATTCCTCCCTAACAGCATCACCAAAATGAAAGAAAATGCACATAATAATTTTGTTTCAGCAAGTGGCCACCTGCACGTCTGACAAGAAATGTCACATTTGCAGAGAGGCATTGCAGACCTGTGAGAGCTCTCCTGACACCCATCAGAAAAGAAAGAGATGCTGAAAAACAGAGATTTAGGGAGGACTGTGGCTCTGTAAAATACAGCAATTATTGATAGTGGTATTCTGTAGCCAAATCAAAGTTGATGTTTGCAGTCGTGCTCGAATAGCCCCCATTTTGTACAAGTTCAGTTTTGTTCCTTACAGATGAGCTGTGCAGTGGGGTTCTCATTGGGATTGGGATTGGGATTGAACTGCAGATTGCAACTCCTTTATTTTCCTAATTTACACTTGTATGGGGATTTCAGGGTATCGCAGTACCACTCTGCCAAATTAGAAATCCTGTGGACCACAAAATAGAACCAAATAAGTAAAGTTGATATTACACATCACACCCTCCACACGCAGAATATCTGGAAGAATCTGGTCAGAAAGTTTTGAAATCTGGCAGCTTGGAAAAACCACACCTCCAGTTTTAATAGCTTATATTTAAAGTCTTGGACTCTATGATCTTAAGGGTCTTTTCCAACCCAAATGAGTCTGAGTTCAGTGTTACCCATTAAGATGAGCCCATTTTTCAATGCTCTGTTCCTAAATTAAATTTACTTCTCCTTGCTGCTTTAAGAGGTAGTAAATCCCAACCAAAAAACCACACACTTCAGTAAAGTTATATTGTACATTTGAATTCAATAAAGACTGGTACAGGTTTAAATATATACAGGCGTGTATAGAAGTGTGTTTTATAGACATATATGGTATTAATGTGTTGCATATCTGAAAATATATCTATTAACAGTCTGCTGGTAGTAAATTATTGGCCAATGCCATATCTGGACCATAGTACAAAATTCAAGGGAATGAAAAGATTTTGTAAAATGTTGAACCCACCTAGAGAGACTTTTTAATAGAACCTGATCCAGTGTCCACTGTCTTGTGGAAAAACATCACCTCCCTTTATGTGAGGTCTGGATAAATGTTGCAATGTTCACACAGAAACAAACTGCCTGGATTTGTTCTTGCCTGGAGGACAAGAATTAATTAGATTGGGACAACTGGAAATGCCTACAGCCCTTTCCCTGTGAGTCTCTAATGTGACAAAAATGTCGAGTGCTTTTAGCTTTGCATCAGGAGCACTTTGTTGGGAGGTCCAGAGATACAAAAATGACATCTGCAGAGAGCAGGTATTTTGCTTGCAAGCATCTGATCCCAGTGATGTTCTGTGCCTGCAAAGCTGCACGTTGATCAAGCCCTGATAATTTGGCAAAGCAAGGTTATAAAATTCTGCTCAGTCTGTGAAACTGGAGCTGGCACTGGGAGCTGACTTGTTTATGGTGCTTGGAGAAGTTGCTTATGAACAACGAGACTGACTTAAACTGGTTTGACAGTTTAAAATATTGGTGTTAAATCCTCATTGATCTGTATGCTTGTGGTTTTTATTGAGGACAAGAGCAGAATAACCCCTCTGATGTTAACAGTGTTTCTATCCCTAGAAATTCTGAACTGTGATTTTGCTGTTTTAGTAATTTTCGTTGTCATGACCGTATTATTAAACACAACACAGTACAGAGAATTCAAATCGGGTAATAAATTTTCCTTAAAATTCAGTGACACAGTGTAAAAGATGGAAAACATTTTCAAACCATGTTTTTCAGGAAAAAAAGTTGGAACAAGCTGGTTAATTCCCCCCATAAAGAAGGAGAAATACAGCAGAATACTCATCATGTGTTGTGCCTGGTAAATTTGGCAACAAAAAGGTGGTGGTGGTGTTTTGGCCAGACCAGAGGGATCTCTGAAAGCAAAAAAGCCATATGGACCTAATAATAGATTTCAGAAAGGTCCCTGTATCATATTTTTTGTCATTTGTTAGAATGGTTGATGAATGTCATTATTAAAAGAAGCTACACTATAAATTCCATGTGCCTCCCAGCCATCAGCCCTTGCTTTGGATTTGTCTGTTGCTTACAGAAATTGCCAGATGAGATTTCAGTGTGAAGTACTTGGGCACCACGGCAGAATTATTGTTGATTTCTGCTGGTATAAGTGACCCAAATGTTCCACCACGCAGTACAGTCATTAGTTTTTATAGCTGTCAGTGCAGAACACAACCAGAAATCGAGCTTTGAACATATTTGATGGAATCACACATGCTAAAAAGAGAAATGTGTGGGCTCAGCTCAGTTATGTTCCAAAACACGACCATGTGTTGCAGCTACTGACTAACTCGAGGGCACAATATTGTTTATACGTTGGGTTTGGCATTTCCACACTTTCACCATATTGGACTGAATTGACTATATGAGAACCACAAAAAGAAATTGCATATACTTGAAGGGCAATGATATTAATAGCAAATATTTATTTCATTCCACGTGATTTTGCAATTGTAATTCTGCTCTGTGCATGGTGTTGACATGAAAACAAATAAGGTAATAGAGAGACTCATGTATTTGTTGCCATATATCCCCAATCTGCTGCTCATAGGGAATATTTGACTGAAATATAATACTTTCAGCTGAATACAAGCATCCATTTTGAAAAAAACCAAAACCTTTGGTTACCAGAATTGTATTATATTTTAAATCTGTTACAACTCTTGTCACATAATGAAGATGAGTGAATTAGAGCGTTTGTTTTACTCTGGTGGAAAACCCAGAAAGGCTGCTGGAAATCCTTGAGCCAATCATGCAGCCTATTGCTCATTCCCTTGTGATTTTTAAAAAAAATGTGTTCAACAGTTGGTGTACCTGTTTTGTCTTTTCTCTATCATTGCATGCTGATATAAACCCCTTGCTTGTGATTTTTTTTTCTGGAATAAAACCAAATTTCAGGTTATTTATTGTATTCAGGCAGTCATGTGCTGTAGTCAGCCCGATGACTGAAGTTGAATACAGATAAACAGAATGTGAATTTTGGCCATATAGGGTCTATCTAATTTTCATATATGTGAATTTACCTGTGAGTTTTTGGCACGAATACACTCGTGATTTTGCAGTGCTGTGATACCTACAGTGCACAACCCCAAAATTCTGCATTAAGCCTCAGCAGATATTTCAAAACTCAGCCCTTTTAAAGTCATAACTCCTGCCCTTGGAGCTGTCTGACATCTCTCGGGTTGGTTTTGAGTGCCAGAGCAGCACAGCATGCAGACATGACTCAATCTCATCCCTTGGCGAGCCTGTGCAGCAGCAAGGAACAAAAATCCCCCCTGCCAAGCCCTCAGGAGAGGAGCTGGCTCTGCCTTTCTTCTCCAGGAGAGTCTGGTCTCCACTGTTTGAGGGAGCTGATCACAAGCTTGCCTTAAAAGTGATAATTTATTTGGAAGAGGGGTGACCTTTTCCTCCTTGGGCAGATGAAAGAAAGCAGAACGAGGGCTCTCAGCTGGCTTCTCTGTGAAAATATTTGTAGAAGGGCAAGTGTGAGACGCAGGCAGGGAGGTTTTGACCTTCTGGGACTGACACTGAGACATTATAGCTCTTTTATTTTGTGAAACATCAATTTCCAAGTGCTTGGAACATCCGCAGGAGAGTTGTGGTGAAATGAGCTTGTTCTGATGAGCAAAAGCACATCTTGGCAGAAGGGAGGAATCACAAGGAAAGGGAGCTTCCCTGTCCTTACCCACGAATAGGAGTGATCCAAGGTAGGAACAGGCAAATCACTAACCTGAAAATGTGGCCAAAAGTAAAGATTTGTGGTGTTTTGCTATGGATGGTTTAGTAAGAGGACATTTGGCACTTCTTTCCCTTGCTTTACCTGCTATTTTTCTGAAAAATGTGCAAGTCTGTGATTGCATGCTGCCCATACAAATAACTCAATTTTTCACACAAGCAGGAGTTCAAATCCACTTTCCTGGGCCACCCCAATGGTGATGAACTTGTTATGGACCATGGACAATCTCAGCAGCTGCAATTTTGATTTCCTTTTGCATCCTGCAGTCTTAGCAACTAAATTCAGTCTCAGTTGGTCTTCACAACTCTATAAGCAATTAACTGGTCTTTTAAATTCCTTTTCAATCTCTGTCAAATCTCTTTATAACCCATTCTCCACATTATACTGCTTACCAGCACCTAAGCATTTTCAGTGGTTGAAATAAAAGAACCACAATAATTATCTCTTCCTTTTCCTTGCTGCTTCCAAGAGTGGGACAAAAGGAGTAGGGTTTACAGGCCTGAGTCTGTGTGCAAAATTATAAGAAAAAAGTTTCTCTACAAATAAACAAAAGAATGATTTTGTTACTGAAGCCCCTTTTTGGAAGGGAGGTGTCTGGAGAGGGAACTTCTCTGTGTAAGGCCAGACAGCTCTCTACACTTCTCTCAATAATTAGTCAGTTTAGAAACTTATCATTTTTGACCATATGGCACAGGAAACAACTTGAATGATGAAAAACCTGGAGCCAACCTCATTCCACCAGGAGGTTCTGTTGTTTTGTGATGACTTTGGCTTCTTGAGCAAAACTTCTCCTTAGTGACTAATGAGGTTCTTGCTGCTTCTGATGTCACTGCTTTTTTTGTGGGTGTCAAAATACCTCCTTTTCTAATCATCATGGCCATATTATGTTTTTGTTTTCGCTGGTTTTTTTTTTTTTTAAATTTTTATGACTTGGCATTAAGATAATTGGACTGTTGATAAATGTCTGCTATAAAAAAAAAAAAACCTACTAAAATGAATCCTGTCAGATACCTGCATATTATAGGCAAATAGCTCTTGCATTTACCACCAACCTTCCTTTATTAGCTGGAGGTTTGAGTTAACAGGTGGCAGGAACCACATTCCTTTCATCCTGGGGTTTATTTTCTGGGATCTGCTTTAGCTGAACCTTCTCTTCCAATCCATCCTTCCTTCAGCTCTGTGTGATATAATACACATCATGCTTGAACTTCTGAAAATCCTTGTTGGTCAGAAGAGGCTTTGCAGTAACTGTTAATTTTGGGATATCCAGGAATTAGGATGTAAATTTGTATTCCAGGGCTCTAGGGTTTATTGCCTCGTCCTTTGAAGCTGGTGCAGAGCTCGTAATTCATTGCTTTGCCTTTTAATGGTGCTTTTAAATGTTTTTACACCTCCTAAATGCTTTGGGGATTCTCAAACTGAGAAAAGCTCTCCGTTACTAGAAAATCTGACTTTAATGCAATGAGCAGCAAGTCATTAGAAACTAAAAGACCAGGGAGGAGAAGATCAGGTGCTGATTCATTGTGACTTGAGTGGAGCCCAGGGGGGCTGGGGTGGTTTCAAAGTGAGAATCGAGGAGATCTGGTGTTGGAGCAAAGCTGAGACATTTCAGAGGTTCAGCCGTGTAACACACTGTGGGTGTGAGAGAAGGTTGTGTCAGCTAAAGGAGGGGTTTACTTGTCATCACAGCCTGGGGCAGTAACCACTCACCTTCAAATGGGATCATTTTTATGTTATTTAGAGTGGTTTGTTTGTTTGTTTATTTATTTATTTATTATTTTTTTATTTTGTGTCATTTAGAGTGCTAAAATATTTTTATATGAATAGAAAAGCCATCAGAGAAGCCTTGATTCTTGAGTTGAAGAATCAAATCCCCACAATGGTAGATACAAGGGAAAAGAATGCTAAATCTGAGGCAAATAAAATCCCTGTCTAAACCAAAGGGTGATTCAGAAAAATCTAAACCATTTCAATAAGTGGACTAAGAGAAATGAACCAGCTGAAGCATCTGAACAGAAAAATATATCAAAATAAAGCCTAACCTTTATTTCGGCAGGTAGGTAGGATGTGTTGATTGATACATGAATATTTCATGAGTTTGCAGATAAATCAGATAAAATATCAGCTCATCTGAATTAAACTGAGAAGAAAGTGGACACTTAGGAGTTTTATGATTATGAACATACATTCAACAGAAGGTGGATGCCTCAGAAAAACTGTAGACTTCTCTTTTTTTAAAATAAAAATAAATAAATGGAAAGCTTTCCCACAAAATTTGCCATGAACTGACACTGCTCTTTTCACAGTGTGATTTTTGCAATTATCTCTGTGCAGAACAATCATCAATTGCTCAGGGAAAGAACATCCAAAAGAATTAAACCTGCAAAAATCTTTACAGAGTGACTTTGCTTCACCATACTTAAGATTTCCTTGGTGTGTTGTGCTGAGCTTTTATTGCAATATGGATAATTACTGTCATTCTGCCCAGAGATGTTGCTCTTAATACATCACTTCAGTGGCTAAATTAACAAGTAGTGTCACAATTGACATTTCTTTTTGAAAAATAATTAGAACTCAGCCCAAGATTTAATGAGCCACGTGCTAGAACTGCCCATTATTCGTTTTTCCATCCTGCATGTGCTAAGGAAATTGTATTTCAAAAATAAAAGACGTTTTAAGAGATGGTGTAATATTTAGCATTGTTTAGTGTTGTGAAATAGTCTTGTAATCTCATGTGATTCTTGGAGCCTAATTAGATTCTTGCAGACCAGGTTATTAAAATACCTGGTGTAAATTATTCACATCTTCATCTGTCTCTATCCTTTGCTGTTTTTTGGGGGAACCTGTGCTGATACAATCCTGGAACTCCTGCAAATGATGTTTTTAAAGAAAAGGGAGCTCAGCTGGAGCTCTGGGCACGAAGATATCAGTGCACAGAGGTCTGTGTGATACCCAGGCAGTGCACTGAACTCCCAGGGCCTCAATTCTGCATCATTAAAGCGAAAACATATTCCTTTATTTGCCTCTTTCTGCTGTCTCTGCATCTGATTTTAAGCCCTTTGGAGCAAAGGCAGGCTGTGTGTTTGCTAGAAAAGCTAGAAAACACTGGTTATGATCTCCTGTGCAGTTTGAAGGTTTTACCACCATTCTAACAGAGAGATAATATTATTAAATCACTGGATATGTGCTGAGATAGTTTTTCCCTGAGTGTTTCCTTGAAGCGTGGCTTTTCAAGATGGTTGATGCCTCCTGTTTTCATGGATTTGGGGTTTTCAAGAAATCAAAGTCATTATCTTGGAGTTCCTGCTTATGAATAGAGCCTGCAGTGCAGCTACAACCTCAGAAAGAATTTGCAGTCAGCTCTTAGATGGGGATTTTTTGGGTTTTGTTGTTTAGGATATTTTATATTTGTTATTTTTGATGAAATGTTCTAACAGCATTCTGCTAAAAGATAATAACACAAAATACAGCAACAGCATAAAATCCCATTGGATTCTCTAAAGACCTTTCCCAAATGCAGGTTATTATTGCCTTTATAGAGAACAAACCCATACCCTCAAACCATGCTAAAGCCTTTACTTGTCCTGCTGAGATAACTTGACTTAATTATATAATATGTGACTAGTCTATCATCATATAAAGTATGTTTTACCCATGTCTTGAGGTTTATAACCAGGGGATTTTTTGTTTTACCTAATAATCTATGTGCAACGTTTATTTAAGCTGCTTTGGCCTCTGAGGTGCAATTGCAACCTGCAAGAATGGTGCATAACAATTTTAAATTTAAAAGTGGTTAATTGTAAATTATTATGACATTCTAATCAAGATGTTAATGGACAGATTTTTTTATGTACAACTTTTCTGAAATCATGATGCTCTCACTTTAGTGAAGCATTTTCATCAAATTCTAAGATTTATTTACAAAATTCCACATTCAACCCTGAGTGGAAAAAAATAAAGTACCAGCTCTTTGGAAAAAAACCCAAACAAACCCAAACTGACCCCAAACTTCTTCTGCTCAGTAATTGCTGAGAGCAAATTTATCCCAAGCAGTCTGAGCCTGAAAGTCTCCCGAGCCTTTGTGTGGATGTTCAGGATGTCGATTGTTTTAAACCTCTGTTGTGTATCAGAAGCTTTGATATCTCGAGCTCCTTTGATCTCTAGAAAGCTTCTAACTTGAGGATAACTCATGGAGTTGTTTACAAACGTTACAAGATAGATTCTCATGTTATATTATCTTTTTAATGAGCACAACCTTCTTCCCCAGGCAGGGATCAGGACTGGGACGTGCTTGGTACTCTACAGTGCATCTCAAAGCTTCTGCTGTGATCTTTTAGCTTCATAAATTGCTAAAACTTACAGAGAGGAATATTATAGTTATAATTTATGGTTTGCAGTGGCTCACAAAGTTCTCAAACTATTCATTTTCATCGAGTACAAAGCATGTGTTTTCCTAACGAAGTTGCTCAGAGTGCTAATATTGTTAATGCTCTAGTCTTAGACTTGACCTTATCTGTTTAAACAGAGTTGGAAAAGGTCAATTTTTACTTTGATTTTCAGGTTGTATAGCAATTCTTCCTTTAACTGAGTAGTACTAAGCTGTGCAGGTCTCTTTGTGAGACATAGCTCTCATGAATTTTCAAGGATATGTTCAACAAGAGTTTGTATCTATTTTGATATTTTATTTGGGCTAAACCCCCAATTTAATCCAGCAGGAGCACATTGTTATTCAGCCAATAGAAAGCCCAAGCAATGAGTTTAGTGAGAAACAACCAACGTCCTGCATAAATCTGAATTATCCATGAGCACTACCAGTGTAGAATCCACCCAACTGGCACAAGTTACCAAGATTCCAAAAGCTGGGAGCTGTTTTACTTTCAAGTAAAACCTAGAGGAAAAAAAACAAAAAACCAAACAACTTTGTGCTATGCTCTTCTGATTTTATGGATTTTATGGTGGATTTTACACTTTGGACCTTCTCAGCCAGTCACAGTGTCAAAGTACTGAGAAATACAGACCTTCAGCAGAGATTGAAGTGTAACTTTCAGCTGCTGTAAGAGTCAGCCTTCTAAATGTGGAGAGTGATTTGGTGGCCCCAAGGCACAACACCTATCAAAATGGAATTAAATTTAAATGTACTCTAGAGTGACTCCTGCACTTCTCTTCTCAGCCCCCTCCTCTCCATCTGTAGCTGGTGGGAGTTGAGCTTACTCAGAAATTTGCTGAGGATGCTTAACCCCTTGCAGATGTTTAAATTTGAATGCCATTTGTAATAGGACATAAATAAAGTAATACTGGTTGGCTGTAAAATGCAATATCTTGGAAAGCAATGTTGAAAAGCTGTACGAGACAAAATGGGGATTTTTAAAAATTTCAGCTGCTTTTAGCCTTCTTCTTTAGACTGCATTTCTAAATCTGCACAGTTTCTTGCAGCTTTTCTTTTTTTAATAGAACTAGAATAGGGTGCAAAGTAATCCTTTGTTTTTAATCAAGTAAAGAATTATTTTAGAGACCACATGAGCATATCCTTAAGCAGGACGAAATTGTTTGGAGCTCTCAAGAGGTGGATGTGTCCACACAGGTGTGAGTCTGCAATACCATTCTCTATATCCCCATCCAAATAATTGAGAATTTCCAGGTTCACCATCTTGGTAGCCCTCCCCTGGACCCACTGCAGGAGTGAGAATTCCAGGAGAATCCTTTTATTTTGTTATTTTCACAGTGACAGCAGCAACAGCTTGGGAGATGCTGAATACAAACACTCAATTTGCAAGGGAAGGTTTCTATAAACTATGATTTGATTGCATGTGGTGGTAACAGTAAATACATCATTAATGGGAATGAATCCTCTTAGGAAAATCATTTTGCAACTCTGTTCCAAAGTGCAACTAAAATGCTGTAAAGCTTTGCCCTACGTTAATAATTGGGAATATTGCTGAAGAATAGTGAGCATTTTTAAGGAAGATGGATGTTTGCTGTAAACCAGACATCATTTTATAGCTTGTAGGCGTGGGTAGTCCCTGAAGTATCTGCCTTGCAAATATGAACATGGGTCAAGAGGAACGAAATGAGAGACACTACAGCAAGTGCTGTGCAAGACTATTGCCCCTGGCATGAAATATTTATTGTTATTACAAGCTATATTCAAACCAAATGAGAATACAAGACCTTTTACTTCTCTGAAGTTGGAAATAAATTTGTTTTGTGCATTTTTTTTCTTCTTTTCTTTTGTCTGCTGGTGTAGGTTTGTAAATGCTTTGATGTATGCACTGCACTAAGATTTTAAGGTTGTGATGTGGTAAGGTTGTGTCATATCTCCCAAGATTAACCAATGATTAAAGTTCTCCACCCCTAATCTGTCAAAGCAAATGAAAATTATTCTGTTGGCTTCACTGGGCCCAGTTTATTAACCATGCTCTAAGGGGGAGAATGGATACCCAGCTTCTGTGCTTGATTTCTAAAATGTTAAACAAATCTCTTTCTAATACCCCTAAAAGTCACCTCGTTCCATTAGCTGGGTGAATTACTGGCAAATAGAACCGTGACTAAGGAAAAAGAGGCTTTACCAACGGGCTTGAGGGGAATGATAAAAATCTGATGCTCACAGATCACTCCTAGGGCCAGTCAGAGCAGACACCTCAGAGCAGCTCCTCATATCCCTGGAAATGTCCCCAAAAGTGCTTGCAGCTTTATGCTGAAACCCGATTGAACCCATTTCCACACCTTCCGTTTTCTAAATAGACCCTGAAACAACTACATCAGATCAAAACCGAATTGAAACTGGGAAAATTCTGTGGAGATCCCAGCCCCTGGAAGTTGCAGCTCCCTATTCCATCTGCAGGAGCCTGAACCTGCTGCATCACCCAAGCCCTGCTGGTGTGTAAGAAACAGCAGCAAAGGTGCTGCAGGACTGATTAAATACGAGCAGTTAATGAGCTCTTGTTACAGAGAAAGGAAATGGCAAGAAGCCTGCTTGACCCACAGAGGGATGTTTTAAACTTGACTTTTCCTAGGTCAGTGTAGTTCACTGGGTTCTCCCCAGCATTTTGACCATAAAATCCACATTTGTTTTATCGTAACTCCCTTTTTTCTTATTTTGAGAGAAAGATGTAAAGGACCACAGAAGGAAAAGCTATCATAAAGCCTAATAAGGTCTTATGAAAAGTTTGTTGAAAAATTATTTTATTTGACCGAGGGTCTGCAATTATTAGGAGTGGTGAAAAGCAATTTCCACTGTAGTGTTCTAATTTGATTTACAAAATGTGGAGGCATGGTTTCATGGCAATAAAGAAATCAATGTATAGTTGCTGCAAACCATGACATTTTCAAAAGTAATTCTCTTTTCTCAAAGTGAGATAATGTTATTTCATTCTTTTCTCTTCAAATCATCGCCCAGCACTGTGTCAGGCATGTGGGAGTCGAGATCACTGTTCTCTATTGAGTGTGAGAGATGAAAATACATCTTAGAAATCTTTCTACTGTCATTTCTGAGAGTGGCAGTGACCAGTGTCTGTGGGCTGTGCCTCATCGTGCTGCCTCAATTCAGTGTCATGCTATTGAATGTCACAATGTCACCGTGTTCTCCTCCTTAACACCTACTCCTGTTTCAGGACTATATTTAATAGAAAGAAGCTATTCTTCTCGTTATTCAAAGAGATTTGAGTCTCTTTTCTCTGCTGAGAGACACCAAATGCAGGGGGCCTTTTGTTAATCATGAAGGACATTGAGGGAAAGGTTGTGCAAAAACCAGAACAGCCTCAGTCCCACGTGGGCTGAAACTGGGGCCCTGCAACGTTTCAAAATTTCCACTATCTCCACAATTTCCCTCTAGTTTCCAGCCATATCACACTATCAACTTTTCCAAGTGTTATTTGATTAGACTGTGGAAATCAAGTTTCTGGCCCAGCATGGTAGCCCAAATTTCAATTAACTATCAAAAGCTCTCTTTAATGACAATTAATATTAGGGTGTGGTATTATTATATGATAAAAAATTTCTGAGCATTTCTATGCTTAAAGGTGTACAAATAACAGCTAAAAAGGAAAGATTTGTGCACACCTTCCTGTTTGTGTTGCCTGTAGTGGGATCAGCAGTGATTTCATTTCCCTCTTTAGAAGGAACATTCCAACACTTGCTCTTTGTTATTCACCTTTAGCATCATTCTTCTGTTCCTAGGTAGCAATTTCACTGACAGGGCTGCCACAATATTCCATAAACGTGTGAAATTATTTTGTCTTAACGCAGCTGAGATCTCTGAAATTAAAATGATGGCATGTGACGCTGACAGTGAGAGTAAAATGCAAGACAGAAAACACCGTGATGTATAACTACTGCTGCAGGGAGAAACTTCCATGGAGCCAAATTTGACTGCTGATGTTTCAAAATGGTCTCGAGTTCCTCGTACAAAACTATTTTTAATGAACATAATGAAATATCTAAAAATATTTTAAAATATTCAGAAGATTTTGCACTAGATGTCTCAATAAATTTTTCATCCAACCTCCATAAAAACGTAGTGTAAAATACCACTCAAAGCTCTTATTCTGTGTTCTGACTTTTTGCCACTCTAATGGTATTTTTTCCCAACAAGCTAAAGGTTAAAGCTCTTATTAAAACTGAATTCTGTAACAGGACTTTAATCATAGTGCTGCTACTTTGAGGCTGCAAGATAAATAATCACCCCTGTGACAAATTTCACATTGCTGCTCAGTGAGTGTTGCAGGTTCTTATTCCTGCTAACTTGTTCTTGGTACATCCTATGGCTTGTTATTGTCATAATCTGGTGTTATCAAGGCAAAGCCCCATCACTCTTACTGTATTTCCCAGGGATGTCCTAAATGCCATATAAATCTCTTTTTTAATATATTAAAGCAGAGTTTAGGTGGCCTCCAGCATGTGTGTATTTTTTGATGCATGGGCAACTCTAAATCTCCTTAAAGCTGATGCACATAGTGGATATCTGTCACTTACTCGAAAGTAATGAACAATTAAATGGGTCTTAGTGACAGATGGAAAAGGCCAAGGAAGTGTCATCATGTAAATGCTGGGATTGGAATTTAATAATTTTGCAATCTCCCCTTCCCTTCCTGCCCCTCACCTCTATCACTCCATGGAACAGTGTCACTGGTTAGAAGAGAAAAACCAGGGAAGCAAAAAACAACTGGAGAGCAACCAGAGGAGTAATAAAAAACCCAATTTGTGCCATGGCCTTGGGAGAAAATCTGAAGATGGAATTAAGTTTTTTAAAAGAATTTTTGGAAGAAAAGTGTGGCTGGAATTGCAAACAAGGAAACTCTCTCATGTTTCCTAAACCTCCTGTATACAGCAAAATAAATGTTTCTATTCATAGATTTTAAGTCAACTGAGTGGGATCAGATAAATATAATTTGCTTAAAAAAAATGTTGTTCAAATAAAACTAGTTCACACATTGTTTATGATTAAATGAAGCCCTTGACATGAGATGTGGTCTCTCAGTGTGAAATTCCAGGTTCACTGAAACAAACCCAGCTTCATCAACTTTTCTTAATCTTGGTTAATTTTTTAGTTGAACTGTTATCTCTCAGTGGACAGGCCTTTCTGGGTTTATTGTGTAAAATACGAATTTAATGTATTATTAATGAAGTTAAAAATGAAGAAAGTATTTTATTGCTTTGTATCTCCATAAAGATAGTTAATTTAGGGTTGGGAACCTTATTCTTATGACTATTATATGACTCTGTGATCTTTTTCATTTCTTGAAACAGGAGAAAATAGTTTCTATATTTTCTGTTTGCAAGAGTTGTGCTTGTGGCTAATTTATCTCTAGGTTCACTTACTGTGATTGTCTCGAATCAGACTTTTAGTTCCCAGGAAAAAATGAGTAAAATCTGGTGCTCAAGGGATTTGACTTCCTCAGTCTGTTTTTGTATGTTTATATGGACAGTCTAAAGTCCAAAGACACTCCTTATTGTCTCTGCCCTCATTTCCAAGTGCTTTAATTAGTGCCATGGTATTATGGATTGTTTTATTTCTTAGAAACTCCAGCTATATAATTTTAATAAAAAGAGTCTCAGTTTTCAGAAAGCTGATTGATGGATACTAACTTTTACTTGGTTCTGTGAACAGCAAGCTGTCATGTTTGCCCTAAAGGGGACATAATTTTTGCTTTAGATCTACTGCAGTATCAAAAAAATATATTACTTTCAATATTAGGAAGAGAAAGGGGAAAACGCTGCACCTAATATTTCCTGATTTTTAAGGAAAAGGGCAGCAGAAGTAATGAGGAAATGATAGCAAGTAACAGGCTAATAAAAGGTAAATTTAGTGGGCAATAGATTCATGTGTTGTTTGAAATTGTGTTTCCTTCATTCTGTTTGCACTGACCCTGTTTGGGGTCAGTTTTTATGTAGAGAGCAAGATGTACAGTGCAGTGATTATTGCTGTTAGCAGGATTTAAAGAATACAGAAAAGGAGAAGACAACGAACACACTGAGGTCAGCAGGTCAAAAGGGGATTTGGATATTTTCTAAACTAAAAATGACTGGCAAGGGTTAAGTAGTACCTGCCAAACAAAGTACAGGGCAATGTTACTGAGATGTTTTTTTTATATTTCACCTTGGTTCCTTAACTTAAATTGGAAGGATTGGTCTCAGCCAAATTCAGTTATGCCATGTTACCTTTCCAAATACAAAAGAAGATGAGTCTTTGTGCTACATAATTGATATTTACCAGTGTTGATTGGGGCTGCTTGATCAACTGAGTTTGATTGGTTTCCTCAGGAAGAGGGATTTCGCTTTTTTTGTATCCTTTTAACCAGTTAACAAGAGATTACCAGATCAGGCACCCTGAATTAATGGAGCAGTCAGAATGTGTGGATTCTGTAGCCTACTTCTCCCTGAATAATCAGATATCTTGGCATTACAGAGAATTCATCTTTCTAGCTGTTATTTCAGTTATTTTTACAATGCAGTTTAGTGGTGCTCACTCTTTGTTAGGATGAACAGATCAAAGCAAGGACAAGACTGGGCTTGTACTGGACAAGAAAATGGACAAAAACTCTGTCTCTTTTTGATCAGATTTGCTCTTATTTCCACTGGAAGATGCTTTTGTGCCTCAGAAGCATTTTTTCTGTTTGTTCTTGGGGACAACTCTGTCTGTGCTACTCAGCACACTGATTTTGGTGAATTTATGTTATTCTTCTCATGTCTTGCCTCCATTGCTCTTTCAGTGATGGTTCTGGGTGCCAGAAAATGGACATTTGATTTCTGAACCAACTCAGAAGGAATGTGTCTGGTAATTGCTATTAAAGTGGTTTGCAGAGACGTTGTGGGGTTTGGAGGCAAAATAAAAAGTCCTGGTACCTGAATATCCTGCCATTCTGGGATATCTGGAGGAAAACTGTAATTCTGCTTATGTTTCTCCATGGTTTCACCATTGTTTCCTCCTTTTACAGTGCAGAAATGATTTAATTGGTTTAAACCCTTTTCCTCCTGGGCCTGGCAGTTTTAACCCCCAGGTGCAGGTGGTGCCTGACATCAGCTGGGGCTCTGCCTGCAGAATAATTCTGGTACAAGGGGGAGTTCAAAAGCTCCTTTTGAAGGACATTTTCTCCTGGAGGTTCTTTGAAATCCCGAGGAATTAAAATGATGAAAGGTGGCTCTAGTCTGTGAGAGAAGGGAGATGATTGCTCCAAGTGTCCTTATCTTTGTGATCTGTGGATCTTTCAGCTGGTGCGTTGACTAGGTATTGCTGCAAAATGTATTTATTAAAAATGCAATACAAAGAAAATAAGTTCTTTTAAGCTATAAAATGCTGATAAAACCTGTTAAAGATCAGAAGAATAACACCCTTCTGATCTAGGTATATTTTGTGGGTGATGGGCTTGTGTTCTCATCAGTACTTTGTTATTGGAATGGAACTATTTCCTGAAGGAAGAAAGGCTTGAAGCAACAGATTTGTTAAACCATCTTCTGTGGTTGCAGTGAAAGCTGGTTACACCTATTTCTTATGAGGAGATAATGAGGGAGATGAGGATTTTTCTTATTTAATGGTAATTATTATCAATATCCCCCATTTTTCATTCAAACTGCTGTTTATCCAAAACACTCAGCAAGGTGTTTGTTTTCTAAAATCTGCTATGGAACTACTTCTCTTTGGAACTTGTTCTTATGAGGAATTCTATTTTAGATCAGAAAAGTTCTCCTGAGCAAAAAACCTGTGGTGGATCCAGTATATGTGTAACAGTCATACTGCATTAGAAGAAATGACATTTTGGTAAGAAAATCACTTATTGGAAATGTTTCTTCCAGCTCAAGAACAAATTATGGTATCCAAACTGTTTGTGAGATGAATGATGGCTGAGATGAAAAAGTTCATACCTTAATACCTAAAAAAAATTCAGCTTTCTTCTTTGACACGTGTCAAACCCAGCATGTGTGTCCCTGTTGTGCACTGTTTTATGACCCACTAAAAATAACTTCAAATTCGCTTCACTGTTTCTTTTGCAAATTCTGTCAATATTTTCTCCTCAGAGTTTTATTCCAATTTCTGTTTGGTTTTGATCAGCCCAAGTCCATTAATGTGACTTCAAATTTTCCCAGTTTTCAGAGCAAGTTGTTTGTAAAAAGCCCTGTTGGATTTTTTGACCAGCACTGTCTGTACTGATGTATTGCAGATATTTATAAAAATCGGAAAACCATCATATTTCATCTTCACTTGCTTATTTTTTGACTCCTCACGCCTCTTCAGTGTTTTCCTTCGAGCTGTACCTCCTGTAAACACATAAGAGTATGTGCTCTGTATTTTAAAATCTTCTGCTGTTTATTTGATTTTATGGATGTTTTTGTAGTGTCTATTTTTTCTTAGTTGAAAATCTGTTGCTAATCTCCCATTTTTCTCAAAGATCCTTCAGAGTGTTGTGCTGGATTGAATACATAAAATGTATCTGGTGTCTTGCAAATCTATCTGAATTTAAGGAACCAAGCTGTGCTTAAATGAACAAACATTTCTATGTGTTTTAAAATAACTTTTAACATCCTTTGAAGCAGCCACGAAGATTTCATTACTGAAAGTTCCTTCCCTGTGTGATACAGCTGCTCCTTACAAAGACAACATCTTACAGTGTGGCCAGTTCCATCCTATGAATTTTCATAACTCTTTAGTTCTGGGCTACTCTGTTGGGTTTTTTTAATAATCTCAAGCCAATCACGTATTTCTCAATATTTTATCTAAGTTGGCCTCTAATATTGCCAGTGCTCTGAAGGTTTCTGTCCTTAGCCCTGAATTATTTTCTGTCTCAGTGCTTCCAGTCTCATTGTTAGTCTCATCTTGCTTTCTGTAGGTGGCAGCAAGTATATTGTTCTGCTGATGCTCTTTCATCTCTCTCAAAATGTTTGTTCCCGACCTAACCCAAGAAATGTGCAAATAAGTGTTTTACTGCAGAGCAAACACTTAGCAAACACGCTGAGGCCTGGCTATGACAGGAACATGGGGTTTTTCCCAAATACATATTCAGAGAACAGAATTGCAACAGATCCTGTGCCTGAGAGGAATCACTGCATTAGTTGAGTGCTTAGGATGAGACAGAGCTCTCTGTGCCAAGGGAGCTGCATCCTATTCCAGAATTCTGATCCGAAACTCCCAGCACATCAGGGCCCTGAGCATCCTGTTGCCTCTCTGATGGCTCCTGGCAGATCCCTGCACAATCTCCAGGACAGCAAAGAGAAGAGGAGAGAGGATGAGGACTAGAATGGGAGGAAGGAAGTGCAGAACAGGTACCAGTGGATAGGGAATACCAGGCACCTGGGGTTTTTTGCAGATCAAATGGCTCTGCAGCAGCTGCTGTACCTTAGCACATTTCAGAGCAGCCCTAAAGCAGCTCTCAATTTCACGTGACCTAAGCTGTTCCCCAGGTTCAGTGATGTTCTCTATTTTCTGCCCTATAAGCATTGCTCAGAGCATTCAGGAAGGCCCAAACTCTCCTTGCTGCTCTCTGAAGGTACAAAGATGTCTCGAGAGTACCGTGGTGAGAGATGTGTGTGCTGAGCAGCTGCACCCCATAACCCTCCCCATCACCAGCCAAACGGGCCCTGCTATTTCTCACCACTTATTTATCCTCAAATGCCCTCCGCTGGATGTCTTGTCCTACTCAGAGGATCTTCTTAGTCCGTCACATTCCGTGGTGAAAAATCCCAGGCTGGTCACCTTTCCTGAGCCAGTTGCCACCTGCTGTTCCCTGTTTTTGCACTCAGGGTTGGGATGTTCACAGGCAGCACCAAGGTGGGTGGGAGTGTGGATCTGCTGGAGGGCAGGAAGGCTCTGCAGAGGGATCTGGACAGGCTGGACCAATGGGTTGGGCCAGTTGCTTTAGTCTCAAGGATCAAAAGAAAAACTGGATAGTGAAGTGTCTGCAAATTGGTAACATCACTTTGGGAACACTGTTCACAAAAAACTCCCAGAAAGTTACCCAGACATCAGTTGAAACAGGAATTTTAATGAGTATTCACACAGAAAGCAGGATTTTAATTTCAGAAGTCGTCAAATCGGAAATGTTTCAACTCTGACCTAAAAAACCCCGAACTGAGGAGATGATCCTCCTGAGTCTTGGTAACATTTCACAGCAAGCGTGGATGTGATTTGTGCTGTGGAGGGGCTGAGCTGTGCATCCTGCAATTCTCAGCTCTCTCAGGTCTCACTCCAGGCTCTCCCTCAGGCACTGCAGAACTGCACCAGAGCTGCTGTCTGAAGCAGGGAGGTTTTCCCACCTCTGTTCCCTCTCTTCCCTCGTTGTCTGCACAGCAGCAGCACCGTGGTGTGCTGGGCTGGGAGAGGGAACTGTATTTAATGTCCAGAGCAGGAAGGTCCACTTGGGGGAAAGTGGAGTAGAATAAGATCTTTCTCCTTTTTTAAAAAAAGGTTCTACCTCGTGTCAAGGAAGATGAGGTTTTCTTTTGCTCTCAGCTGCAGGGAACGCCTTAGGAAGCAGAGCACTCAAGCTTTTAATTTACTTTCCTCTTGACTCGATGTACTTTGCAGTAGGAGCAGCTACAGAGCCTCTTATAATTGTCTGTGTCTGAAGGAATTAAACTTTACTGCTAAATGCAATATGCTGCTGCTTTGCTGTCTATTATCCTCGTGAATAAATGAGCAGGAGGAAGCTGAAGTGAAATTTCATGTGTGAAATCTACCTGTACCCTTCATGCATTAATCAACTGCACCCTTGTCTCACTGCCCGTGAATAAGCAATTCCCTCGTTTATTTGGCAATGGAAAGAAAGGAAATGCAGCAATATAGGACTGGCAGTGTTGTGAAAAGTGGCAGAAAATGGCCAGATTCTACCCACTGAAAAGACAAATGCTTCTCTCTATCCCCAGTGCCAAATACTCATCCCAGAGCACACTTGCAGTGAAGTGTGCCAACAGCAGCAGCTGTTTCTTCTGTCTGCCATTGCTTTACTATCATAATAACTTAAACACTTTCTGTCACTGAAAGAGATACTGAAAGAGAAATCAGTGCAGAAGTGGTCTCACAAACAGGGATTTTAGTCGTTGTTTGCTCCATAATATCTAGACCCCTATACATAGNATAATACCTAAACCCCTATTAATGGTTTTTTTTTTTTTTTTTCCCAGAGGGAAAAAACCCAAGAGTTTCTTTTCTTTCAGAGCAGCTTTGGGTTTTTGGGGGAGGGAATAAAGCTGCCTCTGTCACACACCAATTTGAACCCACATTGGCCTCTGTTGCATATTCTGGTAGTGCACATATCTGAATTTCAACCAGTCTGGATTTTGTAGCTTTTGGCTCCAAAACTTCCAAATTTAGGCTTACCCTTTTTTTTTTCTTTCTGATATAATTTTCCTTCTTCTTTGAGCTTATGCATATGCTCATATGCACATAGATACACACACTGCTATATATGTATATGCATATCTGAACAGTTCAGCACCAACAGATAAGGGGTAGCCCAATTCACATTATGTGCTTCCTTTGCTCCTTGAAGCTAATGCTGTGGCTTACTTGGATGCAGAATTCCAGGAGTTTTTTGTGAAAGGCTGCACCTCCCCTGAGCAGGAAAGGGTCAGGGAGCTCACTGTGATATAAATCCTAAATGGCAGTGGTATTTGTTATACTGTGAGTGCAGGCAGGTTCCAAAGAAGGGCAGAAGGACCCGAGGATAATTCATATGGCAAACAAAGCATGTGTGAAAGTTTTCTTACTTAAGGCAAAATCTTAGCAAAACTGGTTGAAAAAACCAAAAAGTTATTGGTAAGATTTGGGATAGAAATCCTGTGCAGTAACATGTACAGGCCTCGGTACATTTTGGTGTTGAAATTTGCTCATGTCAGGTTTATGTAACTCTGCATTCCATATTATATAACATGCTATATAATATTCCTATATTTATTATATCTCTCATTGAATTAGTGAGTGGTTTGGGTTGGAATGGATTTTAAAGTTCCTCTTAGTTCCACCCCTTCTGCCATGGGCAAGGAACCTTCCACTAGAGCAGGCTGCTCAAAGCCCATCCATCTATAAGCCTTACACAATAAAATACATACACATGCAGGTATAAATTTGTTTTTAAACAGTTTAGAGGGCGAGATGAGAACTGAAGCAAATTAAACACAGAACAACTGTATATTGAAAGAGGAATCCCTTGTAAATAAACAGGAGGCTGGGAGGCAGCCCCGAGCATCCTGGCAAACGCTGCAGTTCTGCCAGCCAGAAAATCTTGAGGGGATCTCTCAAGCTCTGCCTCTGAGAAGATTTGTGTTGCAATGAACCTTGGAGTTTTTGGAGCCAGGAAGATGAAACAAAAGCTGTGCTGGCAGAGCAGAAAACAGTGTTTCAATAGCAAATCACATTTGAATCTTCGGAGTCAGAGAAAAACAGTCATTAACAAAGATGATCATTGTATTTATTCTGTTAGAATGATATTTGTTGAAGTCTCTGAGAATATTTTGTATTTGAACCCTTGCCAGTAGTGTTTGGCCTGGAAATGAAAGAAAAACAGTTTATCTTGAAATACAGGATTTTGTGCTGAATGTGATCCAGGGTTGTACTGATAGTGTCAGGCTGGTAAGCACCTCCTGCTCCCTGCTGGGTTTGGAGCATTTGTCACACCCAACACCAGTAAAAAGTACCTGGAGAGCCTCTTACCTGTGAGCCTGTGTGCAGCACTCGTCCTGACTGTGCCTGCGAGATGCAGGGATAGCAATCACCCAGTCCATCATATTTATGGGACATCTCTGGCACTGAGTACTCCCCGTAAATTCTGCTATCAGGGAAAAGCACGGTGTGCAACAACTAAACAGCAAAGAGATCATAAAATGCTGAAATCTTCTAGGGACGCATTCCTGGAGTGCAGGCATGTAAAGTACCTGGAAAACAACAAGGATCTTGAACTGCATGATAGATATGAAGGTTTAGATGGGATTTTGGGAAGGAATTGTTCCCTGGAGGGTGGGCAGGCCCTGGCACAGGGTGCCCAGAGCAGCTGTGGCTGCCCCTGGGTCCCTGGCAGTGCCCAAGGCCAGGCTGGACATTGGGGCTGGAGCAGCCGGGGACAGTGGGAGGTGTCCCTGCCATGGCAGGGGTGGCACTGGGTGGAATTTAAAGTTCCCTCCAACCCAAGCCATCCTGTGATAATTCTGTTATTTATTGCTGAAAAGGTGTTAATGAATTTGTACGTTTAGTGGGTAGTAACAATCAGGGATAGTGACCAAGATCCAGAGGTGTTTAGGCAGTGAGGCTTCTCAGTATTCATTTTAATGAGACAAGGATAAAGTGAAAATGGAATCATTACACACACTTTTGGAAAGCAGAAAGCCAAGGAACTTGTGGCAGTAGGGTCAAAATAACGTCCCTGCAGTTGGTGGGTTTGTTACTCCTCTGTAGTGCAAACGTACTCTTTAATTTATCTTCTCTTTACAGTTCTGTCTTGAAATGATACAATAACTGTGAACTTAGGGAGAAGAAGTTTGGGTTATATTTTTAAAGGCAGAGAGTCTTTGCAAGCAGCAGGTAAAGCCCATTTTTGCTGTGCTCGTGTAGGTGTTCATCGAGGCACATCTACCTGCTTGTTTCTGATCTGCCCTGCCCTGGACATTCTCTAATGATCCAGCTACAAGATGTACCCTTGCTGTCCGCTAAAGAAGTTAATTCTTTTTTATTTCCTTTGCCCCTAAAGAGTGCTGAGTTTTATCCAACAGCACAAGTCCAGTTTCTGAAACTCTAAGGGTTTTAAGCAGTTTCCTGGTGTCTGTTACTTTGCTTCTGGCCTCTTCTAAATTGGTTTTATCATCCAATTTAATAAGTATAAAGAATACAGTAGAGTGTATAGTCTCTTGGTAATTTATGAAGATATTATGCTACTCACTAAAAACAAGCTCTTGAAACATCCTTAACTTTCCAGCTTGAAAACTATGACTGTTTTTAGTGTGTGGACTATTAATCTTGATTGTACATTTCCCATATATCTTCTTCAAATTTCTTTTGCAAATTATTCTCTCAAATCATTTTACACTGCTATTAATATTGCTGTGTGCCTTGGAGCTCAGAGGCTTTAATAAAACATACCTGTACTTGACCTACTTCTTTCTTCCTATAGTGACATTTGTTAAAAACAACTCCACTGAACTCTGTAGCGTTTCTCTGGTCTAAAACAAGAAATCAAATTAAGCCAATGCATTTGCTGCATCCCCTCATGTACTTTTCTTTTTCAAAATAATGGGCAAATACAACCAATTTAAATAAATACAGGAATGGTTAGAAGAAGATGGCTAGGAGTGTGAAATTATCTATTTGATAGGATTTTTAATCTAGAGATAGGATTTTGTATGGGATTTCTCACACAACCAGATTTTATTTGGAGCCACACTGGAGAGGTGTTGTCTGCAACATGTAATTATATGTTGTTTGGGAAGATTGGGCTCTGGTGAGACATCCAGGGGAGTGTTTTGGAGAGAAATCAATAGCTAAAGCACCACTTCAGGTCTGCAGAGCTGTTTTTTTGCATCTAGCAAAGGGGAAAACGTGTATGTCAGCAGCAGAGATTTCTACCATCATATTATTGTTCCGTGGAGCTGTGAATAAAGAACTGAGTAGATTTCCAACACTGTAGTAGAAAACTACTGAAGATGAGCAGGGAGAGGGCCTGAAATGGGAGTAAGGGCTCCATTTAGCAAAGGCTCTGAAACTTGGCTGCCCCATAGCTGAAAACTTGAAGGAAAAATAGCACCAAAAGCTGTCGAGCACCTTGGCCCCGAGATGAGTGAGTTTTAGCAGCAGGTGTTGGTCTGTCTGTGCCCAGAATAAAACCAGAACAATCCTGGAGGGGTGGGATGGGTGTGAGACACAGAAATGTGTCTGAGCACCGCTGAGCTCATTGTGGAAGGGTTTAACCCCTTGCCTGCAGGAGGGAGAGGGGTGGGTAAAACAAAGATATTTGGGCAGGGCTCATGCATGTGGACAGAGAGATTCTGCAGGTGTGAGAAATCATGAGGAAATTTGGCTCTGCTAGGGAGTTTAGCTGGTGATTCCCCTTCTACATCGGTGGAGATGAGGGAAACTTTCCAAAAGGAATGAGGGATGGCTCAAGCTCTCCCTATATTTCATCAGGAGTTTAGGAATAAGCCTTGTGAGGCAGAAAATATTCCCAAACCCTGCATATTTCCTGCATGAAAAGATTTTTTGAAGTTGAAATGGATTTTTTTTTTCCCTTTTAAATAAGATTAATGTCAGAAAGTATATGACAGTGTGAGCTTTGAGTGGCTTTCAAGTAGCTATTTTGCAAACATCTCCAGAATGTCAGCTTTACAAAGCTACAGATGAAAAATGAAAATTCTCATGTATAATTCCTTGGAATAAAAAAAAAAAAAAAAAAAAAAAAAAAA
>VZRO01001447.1:90239-122210 GCA_013397915.1 Daphoenositta chrysoptera | reverse complement strand
TGGCTTCCCCCCCCCCCCGAATTGTTCTAGAAATCTAAATTCAATCTAAAAGTTACGATTTTTCTTCAAATGGTTTCTGTTGACATTCACAAGATTGGATATTCATTATTCCTGACCAATGGCTCTGTGTGTCAGCTCCTTGCTCAGCAGTGTCCGTGTCCTTACAGAGAAAAGTGAGGAATGTTGTGTTTTCAGTGAATATTCTTGAAGTCCCTCTTTATCAAAAGAGAAATTAACATCTGATGCTGGTTAAGCAAGGAACACTTTGCATGAAATGCCTTAGTCAAAATTCCTGAAGAAGAAGGTTTCAAAGTTTAAAAGTGATTAAAGCTTGAGCTTAGCCCCCCAGAGCTGTGTAAATGCAGCCTGTAAATACAACTGAGCACTGGAAATTGCTCAAAAACCCCAAGGCAATGTGTGTTTGAGACTATTAAAGAACAGCAGCAAACATTCAACACATAGAAATGGAGAAAATAGAAGGGATCAACGTGAACTTTTTGAAAGGTGAAGCTGTAATCATCCTATTCCCTGCATCCAATTTACACCTTTGCCAGGAGCAGCCTGGATGCTGTTAGTTGGCAGTGATTTTATATTCCTCTGGGAATTTTGCTGGTGGTGATTTTCTTACTGGGTTATGATCATGTAATGACTGTGCTCGTGTGGGGGAGAATTTTTCAGAAGTTCCAGTACTACACAGTCTTGGTGGTTTTTTAGTCATTGTTAATGACTTTAAAATAGGTTTTTAACAGATTTCAGTTAACACACCAACATTTTCAACTACTTCTCCTCCTCTTCATTGTATGTCATCCCTTTATGATCACTCAGTTTCATGAACAGTGACTCATTTCACATGTTTCTGTGGGTCCATAATCGTATCGTGCAGCCCACCTTTTTTCTCACCTTGCTCTCTATTCTCTCCGAAATAATTTTATTCTTCATCTCTTAGTGACTCAGAGTATGAGGCTTCAAAAATTGAAGAAAAAAATGGGTGGAGGAGAGTCAGGCTAGAAGAAAATTATACATCCACAGGCAATTATGGAGTAAGGCTTGGGGAATCTTTCAAATTTGCTTTTTTGAAAGGTTAAAATTATGGAAGCACAGGGCCCAACACCAGGCAAAAGTTCTTAAGGCTTTGCTGTTCGTGTGGATGTGGTTTTGAGCCTACTCACTGCAACTCTGCCAGTTTGTTTATTCCTAATACCCGAGTGAATCCCAGCCCATCAGGCTGCAGGAATCATCATCACAACCTTTGGCACCCAGGCATTCCAATCCAGACTGAAATTTGCCTTTTGCCAGCTGTTTTTATAATAAGCAACGACTTGGAAGCAAATTTTTCCACCTCCAGAAGTTCAAACATCGACATCCTTTTCCCTCTTTCCTGTAGCAGCATCCAAAAAGGGAATTTTGGTATTTGAGGTTCTTGAGTTCTGGTGGCTGTGCCGTGGTTCCTGAGGGAAAGTTGTGTGTTCACCAGCACTTTTCCCCCAGATTCTCAAGGATAAATTATGTCTGTCAGCAGCTGGGGACTGAGACATTTTTGCTTCATGCCAGGATGGCAGAAACGCTGTTACCTGTGTCTGATTCATTTCACAGCTCAGTGGGGCCAGAGGGACCCATCCTGGAGGCTGTTATTCAAATCACACCACAGAGCAGATTGGATGTCAGGGGTGCTTATTAAGGAAGAGAAACCTTCCCAGAGAGAAACTCGGATTAAGCTGTAGCTGAGGTGTGAGAGAGCACGAGGAAATTGCCTGAATTGCCATTTACAGCCTGCATGGATCTCTTCCCTGTTAAGCTGAAAGTACTCGATTAATTTCAAATTAAAGATTAAAATAATTTCCTTTGTCCTGACACAAGTTAAATGAGCAGAAATAATGGAAATTTCAGCAAATGTTGTTTCTCTCTTCAAAAAGGAGCTTCACCTGTAAGGAAAGAGTGCCAGATACCCATTAGGATGGGCCAGTGGTTCATAACTAACGATGAAGTCTGGGAGCAAAAGTACTTTATTCTCTCAGTGCCTCTGGGGGGATGAGACACATGATTTGTTCCTTTCATTTTCACAAACCATCAGCTGTAGATGCAATTTCATGTCCTTGTCTACTTGGATCTGATACTGAGTAAAATTTGTGGACGTTTTGCTGTTGTTTACAATGAATTTCAAATAGACACTAAATTGCAGTGAAACCTTTAGGTTTTAAAGCTCTGTTAGCTGTTTTCCTTGAAAACAGCTGGTAGAGTCTTTTTGATCTGTTTTCCCCTGATTTAAACTTTTTCATCTATTTTTGATTTTTTTGATGCAATATTGTTGTCTGTTTTTCTCACAGTGTAGTTAATCATGGGTGACCCTGAAGTTCCTTTTTCTACAAAGAAGTAAACACCTTTTTGTAGAAATAATTCAAAACAAAATATATAGTTTTGCTGACTGTTTCACTGAATTTTGAATAGACACAGTGGACTGGGAATATATATGAATATATATATATTGATCTCTCCAATGTTGATAAGAGACAATCACTGTGTGCAAAACTGAAGGTGATTAAGGAAGAGAATAGAGACCCTACCAATTGAAACTAAAACAGATTCAGTTCTTGAATTAGGTTGACACTTGTGCAGTTCATCATTATCGTGGTGACTATGAATGGCATCTGAATTGGGGCTGTGGGTTGTATTAAAACAATTCCAAGTGAGAGAACAATAAACTTCCAGTAACCTCACACCCACCTCATGAATGCCTCTGGTCTTACAGGAGCAGCAATTTTAAGTCTGATGCAAAGAAAATTTATTCTTCAGAGGTTCATCAGGATCTCCTCAGGTTCTCTGCAGATTCAGTGCTAGTTTTTTTGGTTGGTTTATTTTGTTTATTTGGGTTGGTGGTTTTTTTTGTTTTTGTTTTTTTTTTCCCTGGGTTTTTTAGTTTCTATATGCTAGAAACAATTTTTACATAAAATCTAAATCCTTCCTCTGGCTGAGTGGTTCCACCAGAGAATGCTCTTAACCATGTTAATGCTCCAGCCTCTCTCTAAGAACATCTGAGCTAAGGAAATGTGGCAAACAGCTGTGCAAGTTTCTTTGGATTCAACTCTGTGTTTGCTTTGAGATTCTTTTGTGGACTCAGATGTTCTACTGTTTAGAGAAAGTTTAAGGGATTGACTGCAAGAGCAAGCTGTAGGATCAGGAGAGAGAAATTTCATTGATATGGGCCAATTGAGTTGGAAGGACTTGAAGAAGAAACACCAATTTGTATTTGAGCCTGAGTAAAGCACATGTTCTTGATTAAAAATGCTTTATTGTGAACTTCATAAAGGCAGACAAGCCAGAATGCCCAGAGCTGGACACTGAAATGGTCCAGTTCATGCTATAAAATATGTGTGTGTGGGGATATGATGATGTTTATAGACAGGTAATGACCAATATAACAAATATCATGACAGCACAAATGGAAGGTTAAAGAGCTTTTCAAATACAATGTTATACTTGGGCTGGAAAAATTGCATTAAAACCTTGCCTTTCTTTAGGCTTCCAGGGAAGTTCAAATCATACAAAATCTAAGCTAATAACAAGCCTATCTACTAATTAGGGCAGCTGTGGGAGCACCATTTGGGAGAGCAGAAGGAGACAGAGCCGTGGTTTGCTCGAGCAGCAGCAGCAGAGCTGAAATGCAGGAAGGTGCCCAGGATGGAGTTTTGTTTTCTCCCCGTGTGCTGCATCTGCTGCAGACACACATCAGGACCAAATGTAGTGAATTTAAACCAAGCACTCGTCTGGCAGCCTGCACGATCTGATTGCAAAGACTGATTAGGGATTAAATCCTTCTGACAACTGAACCACTTAATAACACAGGTTTCAGAAGGTGGAAGGCTCCAGGCAGTTGGGCTGCAGAGCAATTAGTTTTTGTTGTGGTAAAAAAACACCCCAAAATAAAAGGCACTGAAAGGTCTCAGTGTGTTCATAGCAGGCAATTTATTTTTCTTTTGCTTATTTGGAAACTTACCTTACTTGAAGAATTAAGCATTGACTTAAAAAGTGTGGAGGGGAAGAAGAAAGCAGATGGGCAGGCAAGAGCATTGAGTTTTAACTGGCTTCAAAATGGGATGGAATTCTTTCACTGAGAAATGTTTTGCCACTTAGCAATTGTTGGAAGCAGCTCAGAGGTGGATTTTATAATAGGTGATGCTTAGAAAAAGTTGACATCTACCAAATTCTGATGTGCAGAGCACAGAGAGAAACTGGAACCAGTCTCTGGAATGGAGAAAGGACAGTCTGGGTTCAGATTCATAGCTAGACCTTCTTCTTAGGTTTGAACTAAGTGTGGCAACTCACAACAATCTCTCATTTTTTAAGGATTCCTTGAATTTCTTACTCTTCCCCTCTGAACTTTAGACACAGGCAGTCAGAAGAAATGGCAGAAAATCACTTTTTCAATGTGAAAGCATCAGCCATTGTGGAAGTCAATCTACACAGTTATTAGCAAATTCCTGCAACTCTACAGTTTGAATCACGCTTGTTTGTCAGTGTGTTCTCAGTTTATTTTTCCCTGAGGTCCGATTAAGTCTGAGCTAATTAATCCAGAATTATGCCTGCATTACCAAAATAAAGCGATTGTTTAGCATAACAAAGCTGATAATTTGTATGACAGTAGAGATAATGTTGGTATCAGCAGCTGTGGGATCTACAGCCCAATTGGGACTACCTGGAGACACCTCCCTCCAACAATGTTGTCTTGATGGGTTCTGTTACCTTGGAGCTCTTCTGGTGAGGACTTAAAAATCCCAAATTCTTCAGACTGAAATGTGGCTTGCCCTTGGATAATTGTTTGCTATCTGCCGAGACACGCAATATAATTTAATAACTAATTTAATAATGAAAATTGCCAGGAGGATCTCATGTAATTAATTATTTACTAGTATAAATATTTTCTGTGCAAATGAGAAATGTAAAAAATTTAGTTCCTCTGACCCATATATCAGGCTAGAGTACTTGAGGGACTGATGTAAGCAAATGCTATCTTAGCAGCTCAAGGATGCCATCATCTTCATCTCTTGCTCTAAGATTTCTGGGATCTCACATCCCACAGGGGAAATAAAAACTCTTTTATAGTGTCTATATGTCCTGTCTGAACAGTGATAGAGATTAGGAAAATTTTCTATGTCTTAGGAAAGTGCAATTCTGCAATAGATTGGGAAGGGAATTGTGACTTTCTGGTAGCTGAGGTGCGTGGAAGTTAAAGAAACTTGTGAATTCTTTGTTCAGTTCAAATGATCTGGCATTATACACTATTTCAACATCTGAAACACTGTGTGGTAACATCATCAGCTGGCATAAATCTGGGGTCTCTGTTATGTCCTCAGAATTTCAGACAAGCCTGTCCTTAGAAGTAATTTAACTCTGTTTGCTGCAGTTATTTTCACATCCTTTAGTCCATCTACAGCTCTCGTTTGGCAGTGCACGTGTATGGGGAAGGGAAATACAGAGTTTCTGTAACTCAGGGATGTGAAGTTAAACTGGTGAACAGAGTGACGTGGCAGAGATTGTGGGTTTGGGAAAAGCAGCATGTGCTTGGCAGAGGACAAGAAGGAGGGTCAGACAATCTGCATCTTACAAAATTCCTGGACTTGCTGCATGAGGCTGGATAAATAATTTTAATGCTTTGGTGCTGTTCCTGCTCCCACTTTTTACTTGTTTGTTTACAGTGCTAGCTGAGAGTGTTTCTCTTTGTCTCTACAGTGCTCTGCACAGCCTTGGCCTGTGGCTGGAATTCCTCAGTTTCACTGGAAATGAGAAATATTTATTGCAGTGAGGTTGGTCTCCTGCTGTGCAAGTACATGGAGACAAGCAAAGGCACCCCATTAGGTTGAACACCTAATTAAATTTAAATTTAATGCCAATATTAATCATCCCACCTCAAAAAAAAAAAAGAAAATATATTCCCCAGGGAATACATCCAGTCAGAGAAACACTTGGTGACCCTGCCATGGTTTTTGCATATGTAAACATCACTTGCTACAGCTGAACTTCTCAGCTGTATATAAACTTCATTTATATATTCCAGTAAATAAAAAGGGTGCTTTTCTCTTTAACTTTTATTTATCTAAAGCACACAAAGATTACTTGTTTCTACTTCGTAAGTGCTGCAAGAATAACGTGCTGATTTTCACCGCAGCTATTACATTATTGATATTTCTAGGGCAGATTGTGGCACCCAGCAAAATTTACTTATAACACACTTTAACCCAATAACATCAAACAAAACCTCAAAAATGAGCCAAAAACATCAAACAGAAGCTCACAAATAACCAAACAAGAACCAGCTTTAAAGTTTCAGTCGATAGCAGAACTGGGTTGTTATCCAGGTCTTTCTAGATGGAGGCTGGAGGACAAGGTTTAATATCAGTAAATGTGGTAGATACGGGGAGAAATGTACTTTATAAAACACAGGATGGGTGCACAGAACTGAAAACAGTTTCAGATTATACACACATGGCACAATATTTAACATTCTGTCTTTCAGGTCAATTGCAGAAGTTTTTTGTTGGAAAAATTAAGAAGGTCTCTAAGAAATCACAAATCTGAACGAATTTTTTGTTCTTGAAATGTCAACACCTTAAAAATGAGTTATTGGTCCATTTTTGCCATTTCTGTTGTCATTAACACTGAAATAGTGGGCTTAATTGTTCAGGTAATTTATTTTTGTTTCTCAATTTTAAAATTCAAGCATAAACTAGTAAGCACTGTTAGATTTCACTATGTGGGACATTTTGAGTTTGTTTGTCAGCAAACCAACTGACAATAGCACAACACAGCCTCTTAAACTGTGTCATGGCTAAACAGACAGAAAATTATATAAAATAAACTACACAAGCAGATGGAGATATATTACTGTGAAAAAGCCCCAACCTTAGAACTGCATAAAAGTTCTTTTTCTCCTGTAAAAAGCATTCTTGCAAGAAAAAAACCATCTGATTTCCTAAGAAAGATAATTTTAAAATTGCTGTTTATGAAAGATCTCATTTTTACTGGTTTTCACTTGAAGGAGAAAAAAAAATTAAGGAAAATGTTGTGAAATTTGAGACAATGGTGAATGTCCAGAACCCCCAAGGCAAAGCAGCAGCGAACCAAATTCTTGCTGTTGATATGCTGAGAAATGAGAAGCAGCACTGAGTTCTGTGCCAGCGATCAGAACAGGAATCTGGAAGCTCTGACACACATTTTAGCAGCCAAAGGAAGCAGTCAGCACGGTTTATCTTTCACAGGCTCCGATTCACAGCTCTTGCACTGCATTTCTGCAGCTGCTGCTTCCCAATTTTCATATCCTGCAGGATGTGATCCAGCCTGGTGTCATCAAACACCAGATAAATTACACTTCCAGGAAGATGCATTTAAATACTGAGCACATTGGCTGCGTGCAGAAGGGAGGTGAAGACAATAAAAAGCACTCCAGGTAATCAGTGGAGTGATCAGCAGAGGGCTTTTTCCCAATTAATTCTCTCAGGTTGTGGTGCTGAGGTCAAAGCTTTGAGCTGCTGTGGGGTCCCCTCTGAGTGCCGAGCCCAGCCTGAGTGACAGCCACTGCCAAGGAACTTCCCTGGCAGGAGGATGGAACACCTGGGAATAAAGAAATGCACTTTTCCAGTTACATCCTGCTTGTTCTCAGAGCTAAGCACCTTCCTGAGAGCCAGCAAACGAGACCAAAATATTCTGTGGTGGATTCCTCCAGCTCCCCGTGAGTGTGGGCAGCTCCTGGGATTTTAAAGGTGTCTCTTGGCATGCATAAAATGGAAAGCTCCACCCTTGAAAGGGACATTAATTTAAACTGAGTACTGGATGCTGCAAATAGAGTTTGTCAGATGCATGTTTTTCATTCCTAAAAGGAATGAAAACAATTAAGGTATTTATTTTGGAAAAAACAAAAAATCCCCAAAAAACCAATAAAACCCACCCCACAATTCTTTCTTGAAGCAGGGGCATTGTGTGGTGTGAAAGGTACCAGGACATTTCCAATCCAGTGAAACTCCCCACCCTCGTTAGTGTCAGTGAGATTTTATGATGATTGCTCTGTGACTTTTTCTGGTTTAGCTGCCCTAAAGCCTTTCTGCCAACAGAGCAGATGGAAACAAATACATTTAACCTTGCATTAAATGAGTTTGCTTCAGAATAATTCTTCCTCTGGTTAATCCCCTCCACAAGCATCCAAAAAATTTATAGTCTGTGTGAAACATTCCTATATATTAATAAAGTCATAGTCAAGACTGGAGGCTCTGAAGGAAGGAAAGAGTGTTTTTGTCAACAAGCAGAATATGTTTGGGTATTGGGTGGGCTCGTTTTTAGTTTAGATTTTTGGGCCACATACAGATGTGTCAGGGGCCAAACTGCTCAGCAAGGCTGGTGACTCTTTGAGGTTTTAATGGCCATGAGCACATGGGCAGAGTGAATTCATAGGGAGAAGGAAATAGTCAGAAAATATTCTGGAAAAAAGAATGTGAACAACTCACTCCAATCAGATTTGAGTACAGTCCCCAAAATCATACATATTAAGGAAGATCACAGCTCATTCTGATTTTTATAAATATCTATATAAATACAGGGATATAATACCAGATTAAATAAAACAGAAGAATGAAAACTTATAAACTACAGAGATGGATTAATAGGTTTCGATTCAACATCTCACTGACCTTTCCTCACACAAAATAGAGGGAGATCCCTGCAACTTGCATTGTGGTTTTTCAATATTCATCCTGCTAACAAGAACACTTGCTTTCTTTTAATCAGATTTTTTTTCTGAATTACAATAATATTAACACAGTTAACTACACTTGTTATGTCTTGCTTGTAGAGAGAATAAGGTAAAAATAGTTTATTTTTACTAAAAAGTCATGAAATTCAGTCTGTGATGCTTCATCTCATGCTGGCAGTATCAATCACATCTTCATTTGATGTCATGAAACTATTTACAGTACCCCATCAAAAATAATCAAGTGTTTGATCAAATAGAAGATTCAAATGAAAGAAGAAATACGATATAAAATGTTGATTTAAGGGCAATTGAGACTATATAAACAAAATCACTTGGACTACCCTCAGGCTCTAGAAATTTCTGTTTACTTGCAGTGAAGTGGGAGTTCTGGATATTTTCCATCCTAATGTTCTGAAATCAGGAGCCTGGAGCAGGACTCTGCATTAAGAACAGGAAATTTTTTATTACACTTCTGTTTGGGAATGCATATTGAAACAGAAAACTTAAAAAACCAAATGCAATCCATACATTATTAAAGAAATTGAGGGAGAAGTGATTAGGCCCAAACCAGTCATTTGCTTTGAATTAGATGGAAGGAGAACATTTGGAAACAGATCTGTAGAAGAGAAATGGCCTAATTATAGATATAAAACGGGAGAGAGAGAAAGATGTTATATAAGGCTACAAAAAGTCAATGGTTAGAATCATCTCATTTTTTATTTGATATCAATGTCGATAATAAAAAAAATTGAAGGAACTGCAGTAAATGGAACTTTATTTTTTTTGCTGTAGTAGTTGATACAGTATAATTTGTGAAATTGTGTTCTAACTTGTGGAGGATAGGATGTAGTACAAATTTTATAATGTGCTAAGTGGCTGTGAGGAACCAGGAACAGGCAACGTTGGAAAGAAAAGGGCTGAACTAGATGATCAGTTTATTTCCTCAATAAATGTTTTTAGGCTCCTGGCAAAAGAGATGGAAATAGGCTAATAAATTCCTCGTTGGCCTGTAAAAAAAGATGAAAAGGCAAAGAAATACAAGTCCAGGTTCCTAAGAGCAAATGTCATGAAGAATAACAAATACGTAAAAATAATACAGGTTGTTTTGCAAAGTAAGATACAACTACCAGGAAAGAAGTGACTCCAGATATGCTCTAACATTGAAAAGAAAATTGAGGGATTTCCTAATATACAAAACCCCTCAAACCTATTAAAGAAAAAACTCACACAGTCTTTGTGCTGCAGATTAGACAGGAACAGTTCATTCTCCGTGTTCGTGATGAACAGCAGTGAAATTCTAGGAGAGAGACTGAAGTTTGGTGCTGAGAAAAAGCCCTTTTCTCGTGGGGAGGTGGCAGCTGTGGGACAGGCTGTATGGCCAGGGCAAGGTGTGGTGCTGCCTGTGCTGCTGGATGGGGAATCCTGGATATTTAATGATGGACAGAGCTGTCCCTGGTCCTGCCCTGGCGCTGGGCTGAGCCTCTGGGACCCCTTCAAACCCTGGGACCCCTCCGGGCTCTGCCCAGGACACATCTCTGTGCTTGTGTTTAGAGATTTATGCCAGGTAAACGTTTCCATTTCCTAAACCATCCTGCCTTCCTGCTGGTCTGAGTGAAAAATTGCCCTTTCTGGCACAGAACTGTTCCAGATGGAAGTGTCAGCCAGAGAGCTCAGTGCCACGGGAAAGCTGCTTTGCACTTCCATCCTTTAGGAGATTAGCCAGCACACCAGTCCCAAAGCCTCAGGAAGCATGAAAAGGACTTCAGAAGATGGTCACACCATCAAAATAAGATATTTACGTACTCTCAGCACTTTCCAGGTATTCTGTGGTCAGTAACACCTGGGTGAGTGGGCTGTTTTTATTCTACTTGTGTGGCATAGATTCTAAATGCAGGAAGGATTCACTGTGCACAGAAATGGGAGCTCAGGTACCATGGAGAAACAACTGTGAGTGGAAAATTCATTGCAGATGTGGGCTTTGTATTCCTGACAGTGTCACTGAAACATCAGTGTGGTATCAGCACCATCCTCATGCTAAATGCAAAACACAACACCACACCTGCTGCTAGGAAGAAAATTTAGTTTATCCCAGCCAAAATCAGGACAGCATAAAAGATTCTAAGGACCAGATGTGAATACTCTGCATTACAGAAAGAAGAATAAGCCAATTGCAAGAAAATAGTTTTCTAAAACTATAGTTTCAGAAATAGTTTTCTAAAACTGTTCCCAAATCAGCCAACCTAATATAATGGATTGAAGTATTGAAACATTACTCTTCATGTTATTCATCATATTTTTAAAATTACATCCTTTTATGTCCTAGGACTTCATGTAAAACTCTTTGCAGGCAGGCTCAGATTATCACACAATAGTTCATAACATCTAAAAAAAAAAAGCCTAATGTTATATAACAGGCAAAATGTGAGAATTAAATGGTAACCTTAATATACTGTTATATCAGCTCTGCAATGAAGACTTGCCAGGAATGGAAAAAATAGTAGTAAAGAGGGAAAGGATCTAAGAGAACAGCTTCTGTTAATTCAGTATTATTTTCAAGCTGAGTGCCTGTTTGTAGGACCTTGTTACACCACAGCACTCTCAGGTTATCTCCACTCTTATGCCAGAAGCCACAGAGAGTTATGTGGGTATGAAAGGAACATCCCATTTAGAAAAGAGACATTTCAAATAATCCAACTAGTCCAGCATTGTGGGAGAAAGATGAAAGGTGTTGGGACTTCATAGGGAAATGTCTACACTTCACAAGCCAGAGAATGAATGTCTTTTTCCAGCATTGAGAGTGTGTTTGCCTGGCAATGATTGCAGTCTCGCAAAATGCAATTTCTTGTGATGACACTGAAATTTGAGGGTCAAGTTCTGTCAACTACGTAGTCTGAAAAGTTTCTTACAGTTATTTTTCAATCAGCTGCCATAACCATCATTATAGTTTGTGGTGATCTGGCATTTTATAAACAGAAGTAGCTCCAAGAATGACCTGAATTTTCTGATCTCATTCCCAAGATGATCTAGATTTTTAAAAAGGGGAAAGCTGAAAAATTTGAACTTCCTTGTGTGTCTGGGACTGAATGTTAGAGTGGTCAAAACAAGTGATGATCAAACATCTACAGTCACACATTTGCAGATGCATAAACAGTGGTTTATTAGAACCTCAGGGGATCCCAGGATTTCCAACAGTTTCTGTGTTGATATAACATTAAAGTGGGGTTTGTTTGACTTCACTTAATTGCTGTGAAGCTAACTAATAAAACAATATACAATATGAAAAGGCAAGGCAGAATTCTGCACAAGGACTGCAGTCTTTACCCAGCAGCTCTATTAGCAGATCAGGATAACAAGTACGTTGTGATTAATAACCAGAAAAGAAGCTTCTGGGGATTAGGCACTTGACAAATAATTCCAAATAGCTCCATGCAGCAGGTTTCACGTTAATACTATTTTGATCTACAGCTGCAGGAGACATAAACCAGCTTCAGTTCATTGCCTTTTGTGAAATAACCCTGATTTATACTAGCTGAGAAGATTCCTTTGCATTGTCAGGACTGTTGCTGCGTAGTTTCATTGCAGTATAACAAAAAAAAAAGGAAATAGGCAGCCAAGGCTTATCCAGAGTCGTGTTAGAGATGGAGCAGTGCAGTGATGCAAAGTGTTTTGGGATGAACTGAGCTGCTCACATCCAGTTTGTAGATGGGGCAGCATTTTGGGGCTGGTCATGTTTGGCAAGCAGAGACCCAGCTGCTGGAAATTAGTCCCATAGTTTCTAGAAACCTTCTGTTTCTCATTCTGGCTGTTCATCAGGGCTTAATTTTCCTGAAGGGAAGAGGAAAACTTACATAGAATAATAAGGGAATGAGTGACTTTTTATTTCAGAGCTTTAGAGCACAAACAGAAGAAAGTGGCAGCACTTAATTGGCCTTAGTGTCACTACTCTTTCCAAAAAATGGACTCAGTGCATTAGACTCCTTCAGTCGTAAATGATCCAGTGATCATCCATAAAAAGGGACACATGCACCCAGAATTCCTATTGGTTACCTTCTTGTAAAGCTAGGTCAATCAGTGTCCTAACTGACTAAAAAAAAAAAAAAGCCAAAACTTGTGTCTATAATGGTATTTAAGGTGTATTTGAGAGGATACAATTTGCTAAAACTGGCACAGGTTATTGCCCTGAACCAAAGGAGTGGCCACACAGATATAATCCTGCTACACCTCTTCACTGTTTCATAAAACTCCCCAAACCCTCTAAAACGTTAATAAAATTAACAAGAGTGACAGAGCACTCAAAATATTTACAGAATTGCACCCTAAAATAGCATCTGGGTGCCTATGAAATTCACTGGTCTGTAGGACTGACTTTTGGCTCTCCCATTCTGCTCTTGCCTTCTCCTTGCTGCTTCTCTCATGGTCTCAGTCTCCAGCCAGAGCAACCACAGAAGAACCTCAGGAGGTCTCCAGGGGTGAACTTCCCCTGCTGTTCTCACCATGAAGAGAAGATCCATGTCAGTGATACAGGACTAAAATGCTCTAAAACCACTCCCTTCAGTTGCTTTGCCAGTATTTAAGCATTCTCTGGCTATTTAGCAGCATTTTCTGAGTCCTGCACTTGCTTCTCCTGCACTGGTCTCTGCTATTCTGTCTCCAGGAGTTATTGAGGGATGGGTTCTACTTTAACTTCTTTTTCACTGATACAGCACTGCCTGGAAAAATGGTCTATAAATGCCTCATGGATGTGTTCTAGTACAAAATATAGTAAGATTTTAAGATACTTGATTTAACACATTCCAGGAAAAGAACTTTGATAGCCAAACTGAATGAATGCAATTGCAGACAAAGTGAAAATCAAGTCATCTTAAGGCAATTACCAAGTATTAATGAAATCTTCTAAATGTGGTAAAATCAAAACTAGTAGGTTTTAAGAGCTTCTTTAGAGTCATGAGATATGTGAGATGCCACATCTCAGTTTTTCTTTTAACTCACAACTGATATTTAACTCTCTATTACAAATCTGAAGGGTTTTTTTTGGGATGGATGATCTTTGCCTGGTCCTTGTGTATTACATTATGTCGTTCTTCCATAATTATAAAGATTTATCTACTCTCAGAATCCTTCCAAAACAGCTCTTCAGGCATAGTCCCAGCATAGGTTATACTAAATAGGAAAAAGACATTTTAAATCTCAATTAGAGGGCCTAGCCTGGTAATTATTCTTGACTAGCTATTTTGGTAAACTTCCAAATGCAGCCAAATCCTAAGAGTTCAATTAAATACAACCCCTGAATACATTTATTGAAGTAGCTCCATTATAGTAAAAACTGAAGATTTTTTTTTTTTTTAATGCTCCATTAAAGTAATCATGATTGTTACTTTTCAGGACGGTATCTGTCTTGTTTAATTTCTCATCTGTCAGCCAGACTTCACTCTGAGTTAAACTGGCCCTTCAGTATGGAAAGCAAGGCTGCTGTAGGGCAAGGGGGGTGAGATTTACCTCGTTCCAAACCAGGCACTGTGGTGGCACAACAATTTCTGGCTGTGTGGAGAAATAAAACTGGTTATCAGTGAAACCTGGGCAGTTTCCAGTGCCTCAGCTCAGTCACTGCTTTTGCTTTTTCACCTGGATTTCTCCTGCCTGGGAATTCTTGTTCATGTCCTCCCAAAGGTGGAAATCCTGAAATCCTGGTGCAGTGTGAGAGATGGACAAAAATGCACAAATCTGTGTGGGATCAGTTAAAACACACAGGAAGCCTGTTATAAAACTGAGAAAGGCTCTTACAATTTACAGAAATAATCTGCCATTACACCGTTGCCTTGTTCTCAGTCGTTTTCAGACCTACAGAAATCACACTCACAGAAAGAGGATGAAACAAGACAGTAGAGGATGATGATAAAAGACTTTTGTGAGCCTTAGGCACCTCCTAGAACCTTGAAGTGTACCCTGGTAGGCTTTCAGTTCTGGGTCAGGACTGCATTTGTATCAGTAGGGGAGTCACCAGCTTGGGGATAATCGTTTTCCTTTAAAAAAGCAAGAAATAGACACTTCTACATTTTGACTCTTTGTTTTGTCAGTTTCTAAATTATAACATAGGCTTTAAACTGAAAAAGAAATTGATTCGTCTAGAAAAAACTGGAACAGAGATCTTAACTTTTTTTTTAAAAGTTTTATTACAATTTAAATTAATTATATGAAGACAAGGAAAGAATTCCCTGAAAATTTAACTTCAGTTTTAATTATGCAGTATCTACCTTTCATACTAAAAAAATCTAACAAAATGTTCTGAAACTGTCACTCAGTGCTGTCACTCCTTGGGCTCAGTGTTTATTATGCCTGCAGGCTGGGTACGGAGAGGGAACCTGGACTCAGCTCTGATCATCCTGGCAGATGTGACTCGAATTCTGACTGCAAGACAATTCCCTCCGTAACAGTGCTGAGGGTAAACGACCTGCAAGGCAGAACCATGCATTGCTCTGTATTTAGGGAGTCACAGCAAGAAAAACGTGGTGTACCCTCTATAGATTTTGGGTTGATACTAAAGCAGGAGGAATAATTGCCAAATATTATATTATTTTATAATTTATAGATATAAAAATAAATATTATATTATATAAATATATTAATATATACCAACATATAAATATCATAGATAATATTATTAATTGTGTTATTAATATATAGTATTATTATATTATTATATTGTTAGTATATAATTAATATATAACCATATTCTATAACTATATATTATAATTTTTATATATTATATATAATATTTGTTTATAATTTATAAATATTGCCAAATATTATAATATTTTATTTATATTATTATATTATCCCATATTATTTCTGGGAGGCAATTCAGAGGGAACTTGAGGATGGGGACAATGAGGACCTGGTGGAGTTGAACCAAAAATGTTTTGCATGAGGGGGGAGGGAGGCTTTTACATCAATAGAGCCCTGCTGGAAAACAGGGAGGGTGCAGCTGGGGGCTAAAGGATGGTCAGGGACCCAGAGCAAGCATTGGACATGAAGAGGGGATTTTGGGAGCTGAGAAGAAGCTTCAGCTGTCTGACAGAGAGTGCCAAAGGCAATGGAACCAAACTCTTCCGTGGTGGATGGAAGAGCCCAGGGGAACAGCCCTGAGCTGCAATTTGGGAGGTTCAGAATGGACATGTTGGAAAAACCTTTTCACAAGTGAGGTGCTGCAGTACCAACCCCAAATATTCTAGGAGCATTATGGAATCTCCCATCCATGGAGATTTTTAAGGTATGTGTTGACAAAGCCATGGTGGACACCATCTGTTCTTTGCAACAGCCCCTTTTCTTCTGGAAGGTTGGAGCAGATGATCTTCAGGGATCCTCTCTAATCCATATTTTGCTCATCAGTGCATTTCACTCCTCTGAAACCTTCTCCAGAGAGCTGTTCTCTGCCAGATTTTCATCATACTGGCTGTTCATGAGTTTTCTCCACCACCTCCATGTATTCAGACACTGTTTAGTTTACCAATATTATTTTAATGTCCATATATTACTTAATTAGTAATGGACTAATTAACATCAGTGTGTTAATATATAGCCATCCTTAAGAACTCATAATCTCAGTGCCGACTCTATTCCTGTCATAGCTGCATTTCAATTACAGCCATCACTCTGATCACAGATTTAAATTTTTTTAGATTTTCACGGGTTTATTTAAAGACCCACAGACCTTAAAAAGTTCTAAGATGATGGATTTTACTTCAAGAAGAATTTTTCCAGAAAAAAAAGTAATTAAGAACATGAGGAGGTCTACCTTAGAAAGAAGACCAGGTTCTGCTTTCCAATAACAATGCAAAGTGATTTTTAAAATGTGGTTGTCAAAGTAGGGGTGTGCTACCACTGGTGCAGAATGCTGCAAAAATCTGGGAAACAGCCAAAATATCATGTGATGAACATGCTGGTTTTTTTAAGGGGAAGGGAATCCCTTTGGGAGGGTTTCTCCATGAAACTCTGGACTGAAATAACAGTTTGCTAAATTTTGTCCCTCCTTGCACTGCAAAACAACAAAAATAGATAGAAAGAAATATATATTGTTTTACTGTTGTGGGAACTACACCTTGAAGTAACAGCACCTCTAAAACTCTAAGCCAGCTGCAGTAAAATCTTGCCAAAGTGGCCAGAGAATGTATTCCTCTAACTGGTGGCAGAAATGACACAGAGTAAATGCATCAAAATTTCCTCCACCTACTCCAGCTGAAGAAACAACCCACAGCACAGCCATTTTGCCAGGAAGAAATAAAGAGAATCCACTGACTTTCAAGAGCAGAAAACGCAGCTAAATCGAGTAGTAGAGTTCTGTAAATACAAAATGACACAAATGGTAAAATGGCTTTTGGGTTGGAATTTGGCAGAGTAAGTTCCCTTATGTGTACAATAAAACGGAACAGTTCTTAGGGGTGTTCAATGAAACCATTACTATGATGGAATATTAACCTAATTTATGATTTTCAACATAGTTTCCCAGTGTGACTTTGTGTTGTTCTCATTTCATTGCTTTTGTCAACTTGAGAAGTTTATTTGAGGAACAGAAGATGAAGTCTAAAGGATTTGCCCTATGTTAAACAAACTGTGACTCTGATAACTCAGATAATTTTATATGCACAGGACAGAATTAATGATATTTTAGATGGGTCTGGAAAATTACATTTGCTAATGCCTCTGACCCCATGATGGAAAATCCATCACTGCCATTAAGTTTTAAAGGTCTGGAGCTGGTACACTAGGAATTCAGAAGTTATATGACCTCTATTAAAATTAAGTTTCAATGTCCTTAAACAATTAAACCTCAAATATTATGTGTCCATTAATGAACTTTATAAATATTTATGAGGCACCACTAAAGTGTGCAGTCTAAAATGAACACGGTGAGACTTTTCCTCAGTTTGAAAGGATTGTGTCCTAATTTGGAGGCTTCCTATCTATCTGTTCCACACAGTTCTGTGTCCTTTTACCAGAGGAAATCAGAGGTAATTACATGAATGTCAGTGAAATTACACCAACGTGGAAGCAGTGAACCCCAAATATCTCACTGATACTCAGTGTTTTTGTTGGCTCCACTCAGGCTGAGCTTTGGCACCACAAGGGCTGGGCAGGACACAGGAGATACCAGGCTGTCCTGTCAGGCAGCTGTCACTCCTGGTTCATGGCCAGCAGGGTTCTAACATTTTCAGGTGTTTATAGATGTGGTGAAATATTTAAGAGTTGCACAGAGAGATCTTTCCAGTGCGGCGTGTTTTATATTGAAATGCCAAGAAACCCTTGTTCCACCTAAATCTGTGCCAGCGAAGCTAATGAAATTGTAAATATCAATGTAAAACTGATATACCTGAGGGAACAGATATGGCACGGGGGTTTTAGCTCTGGTTACAGCATTATACCCCTGTTAAAAAGCCTTATTGTAATCACCCCTCCCTGGCTGCAGTTGGGTTGCCACAAATACTTACATTGGATAATGTGTTTTCTCTTCCCTCTGTCAAACCAATGAACTCAATTATATTAGGCTGCTCATATTATTTATGAGTATTTATGAGCATTGAGACATTCCTGCTTTTAGGAAGCTGTGCAAGTTGCTGATTAAGGTGACCTGAAAAAAAAAATTCTTTTAAACAAGTTAGTTTAGCCACAGGCTCATTGCACATGAAAGAAAGATTTTAAAAAGCCGACCTTGTTCTCTTTGTTTTCCCTTGTCTACATCTTAGTATTTTCCTACATGATTTCATGGATTCTTTCCTAATCAGTTCATTCCAGCTCTTGGATTACACTCATCCATTGCCACCCTGCTGGCCCATCTCAGTCCTGCCTCAAAATATTTATTCTCCTTTTGATGATACCGGTCTTGGGCAGCTCTTGGTTGGCATCAGAGAGCTGCACTCCACATTAATTAGGTTTCATTGCTTCTTTAAATGCTATTGATATTTGCTGAAAACCCATTTATTTATTTATTTATTTATTTTGAATCTCCCACTAGAAATAATGCATCTTAGTTGCTTTGTCTTGTGGATTTGAGTTTTTCTCTCTGCAGCTGCCGGGTTGCAGTGAGTAGTTAATAGATAAGTCTCTGTTTTCCTCTGTCACAGGCTTGATGCATCACTGCTTTTAAAGGGCAGCCCAGAATACTTCAGTGATTGCTTCCCAGATTAAAGTGAAATGCTTTCAGTAAGTGTTTGGAAACACGTAGCAGATGAGCATAAGCAGCCCCTTTCAGACAGCCCTCTTGTGTTTTTCACAAATTACAAGTCCTCTTGTAGACTGATAACAGATGGAGCTTTCTAAGAAATATTTTTCATCTTTGATTCTTTCAGCCTTGTTAGAGTTGCCTGAGTTTAGCCTTTGGAAGTGATGCAATTTTAGAGAGGCAGAAAATATTCCCTTACTGGGGAGAGGAGAACTGATTTGCTGGTATGAGACAGGTTCCATTTTGTTTTAACTGAGTGACAGATCAACAATGAGACAATTTCATTTGTTTAATTTGTTCCTGGTTTGGTTTCCTGGTGAATTTGCACATGGAGAGAGGTTCACTTCATGGGTTTTGACACTTGTGGCCGCTGAGCACTGCAGCATTAACAAAACTTGCGTGTGAGTTTCACTCACTGTACTCTAATTAAAACTCTACAGATACTGAGGTTTAAATCAGAGCTGACTAATCATATATAGTTTAAATGTCTTAATGGCTGCATTTTTAATAGAACAAGGGTACATTAGCTAATCCAGGTTTTCTTCCTACAGAGAGAGGTGTATCAAAATTTCTTAGGGTTTGATCCAAAAATAGCACATTAACTCATAGATTAATTCAGCCAGTTAATAATTCCCCCGAAGTCAGTGATAATATTAATTGCTTGAAATTTTCTTTGTCTTGTAAGGGTTGTTATATCTCGACTTTAATTGTACAGTATCTTTATTTTGCAGCAGGGTAAAACCATTTTGGTGGAACTCGATTATTTCCTGAGCCTCTGATTCTTAGAGACAAAATAACACTTCTGCTTTTTGCTTTTGCATTGAGCATAGCACATTCAAAGAACCCAAACCACTTCCCAGGCTGTGTGGGAATTAATTCCACCCAGAGCAACGTAGGACATTACTCACAGCACTGGAGATAGTGAAAAGACTGAGTGTATTTAAACTATAGTAAATGAGGGCAAATTTTGGCATTAATTTTGGGTTCCACCTAAGAGAATTGTCTTCTTTCCCTTCTCCCAGGAATGAAAAAGTATCTGAACTTTAACAAGGGCTCTTTTAAGGCATACAATGAACACTAAGCAGTTTTAGGGATAATTATAAGGCAGGAATAATTGCAAAGTGTTTTGAATTGTGAAATTTTTCATCTCCTCTCTGTTTTGCAAAATCAGCATCTTTGAGGTGTTAAAAAATGTTGAAAAATCCCGAAAACTCTGAAGTTTCTTGCCCAAGGCAGTCCTTTTCTTGTAATGTCTCAGTGTCTGGGAAACTGGAATAAATTTTGTGAAAATGTTTAAAGTTTGATGCTGTATCTAGTTTTCAAATCATCCTTAGATTCAACAGTTTTTCTTCCATGATATTAGTACAGAGCTGCTTTTGAAAGAGGTAATCATTGGGTAGCTGTCTTTACAAGGTACATACATATTTATGGCACCCCATTAAGCTGATTTGTGATGTATTGTTCCACTACCCTCTGCATTTTATAGCTAACTTTTAAATTCCTTACCAAAAAAATAATTTTAAATGGAGCTCTGATTTTTTTTCCCTTATAATCTGTACAAAACAGCAGCAGGAACAAGTCTAGCCTACATAATGGTTAGGCTGTTAAACCCTAACTCACATCTCATTTCTGACTGGACTGTCCAGAAAGGCTTCAATCATTTGGAATCGTGGCACAACTGAAGTTTAGACAGAAAAATCGGTGAAGAATCACTGTTAAATATACAGAGGAAGGAAAGTATGCAAACCAATTTGCTTGTATAAGCTCTGAGCCATATCTTTGGCTCCAGACCTCTCAATAATGAGGTAATAAATCCGTATGAAAACTGAGCTTGTTGCAGGGACTGTGCTGTCCTGCAGCTCTGCCCATTCCTTGGACTTCAGACAACTGCTGATCTTTGTTTCTTCTTCATGAAGACACCCCAGAAATACCCAAACACAGGGAAAAGCTGGTTTTAAAATATTTAAAATATTTTAAAATATCTGTTTCCTGTGACTTCACAGATGTCCCTAAACAGAGAAGGGGACATAACTGCCATTAATTTCTCTTATCTATCATAAAATGTTGACTATATTAATGAGATTAATTAGTCGTTTAGAGGCTAAACAGATTAATTAGATGCTATCTTTTAATTTTCTGTGTGCTAATGAATATTTTACATGATGGTTTTGTTTAAAGTAATATTAGCAGCCCTCACACTTCAGGCCTTATTTCATTAATTCAGTTCTCTATCACGTTATGAATGGCTTTTAATCAACTGTTTTCACAGGGAGCCCTTTTCTTCTCTATCTGCTAAATCATATCCAGGCAGGCTTTTATTCCAGACACCAAGAACTATTCAGGGGCTCTATCCATAGTTTTGTTTTGATAAATTCAGTTTTATTTAGAGAGGGATCTACATTCATTCAATTCTGAATCTGTGACTGCAGGGGCCACAGACTCCTGCCCTGTTTTCTCAAAGGGGCTTTGTTAGATCCTTGTTTTAAAAATGTTCCTCTTCAAAATGTATGTAACTCTGAATTAAAGTTGCATTCAAGCGTATCAGATATTCAGGAATGCATCACTGAGAACACAGTCAAAGGTGTTAACCTCCCAATAAATCAACAGGAACTGCATTGAGTTTATGGAATGGGAATAACCTCTGGAATATTTAGATTACCTCCTAGGGACGCAGGAAAAACGTGGCTGTGAAGGGAGGGTGTGAAGGCTACTGTTCATTTTCTCATGTGAGGTAATAAATTCCAGAGCTGCCAGTCCTTTTACACTGAGAGAATTCCAGACTTCATCTACAAATTACTGTATTTTACCAAGTCATCCCCTTCCCAGCAATGCACAACACTCATTACCTGAGTCCTTCCACTGAGTATTTATTGTCATTACAGCACACTTACAAAACAGCTTAATTACTTGTTTGACAAATATATAAAATATTAAAGGGAATGCTTGCTGTTCTCCAAATGTCAGCAGATTCTCCCCTCGTGTTCCCCAAAGCCAGGAGTGCTGATGAAGGTGTTTCATTACTCAGTGTAGCAGGAGCACCTCCAGCACCTTGTCCTGCATTGCCCACAAATGGATCTGATACTCCTTTAAACCCACTCAAACTTGGGGAGAAACCCTCGATTTTTAGGGGTTTTAAAAGAATGGTTCTCTAGCATAGCGTGGTGCCTTCTGATACAGATTGAAAACTGTTTAATTAGAAGAATATAATTTCCTGTCAGCCTTCCATAGGCAGATGGATGAGTTTTTAATTCTCTCACTTTCAAGATTCTTTTAAACTACAAATGGCTGCAAAAGGTGAAAATCTGGTGAGGATGGTGAACTGTTTCACCTTGAAGCTGTTGCTGCAGATCCTTCATTGTTCTCTCAGTGCATGCAAGAATTGCAGCTACTGCAATTCATGACCATACCTTTGCAAAAGTACTTGAGTAATTATCATATTATCCCACTGTAGTGCTCTTGGCATTAAATTCAAATATATTAACATCAGGATAAAACCATGAGTACAGATTTTACCAAGAACAGGAGAGTAAGGAGAGCCCCAGGGGAAATAGTGATCAGTTCTGGCCACAGGCAAGAAGCCTTGAGGGGCTGAACAGGGTATTCACATTATTTGTTTCTTCCATCCTAGTGTTTTACTCAGTGTCCTTAGTCATGCTTTGCTTTTGTGTAATTGTTTTCTGTGATGAACATAAATTTTTTTCAGCATTCGTGATTGTGAACACTTAGGGAATTTTTTTCTGTATGGTTTACTCATTAAGGTGTGCAAAGGGGCCTTTGCTTTATGAAGCATATTTCTTAAAACACTCCATTGAGGTATGAGAGAAGGTCTTCCTCTAACTCCTGTGAAAAAGGGTCTAAACCACAATTCCTTTATTCCAGGAAAGTGCTCTCAGGGGGTTATAGGTAATCATTGCAGAGAACTTTGAAATAGCTGCAGGGGTTTGTAAAATTAATTAAGTGCTTGCTGATTTGGAATGAAATGAAGATATCCACAATTAAGTTTGCAGCCTACAGGTTGGAGTGCTCTCAGGGCAAGGCAGAGACTTGAGTCTGAGATGCATCCCAGAGATACAGGGAACATTGAATCAGGAATGCACTGGAATGTCTCCAGCAGAAAAATAAAATAGGATATACCTAACTCACTCTATTCTTTAACCCACAATTTCCTGATGTCAGAGAGTTTGGGTCAGATGAGGTAGAGGAGAAAACATAAGTGAAATGATGCTACTTGTTTATTGCTGATGCAGCTGCAAAGACAGTCTCTGCAAATCCTGGCAGATACTCCTGAACCCCACATTTATTCTACACCAGCAGCCACAAAACCTCAGAGCTGCTTCTGGAGCTGCATTTTGTACAAAGCCTGGAGTCTGTAATTTAAGGAGCTACTATTTCTTTTATAGGTGGCATTAATCTGACAAATTTACCTCGAGGCAGAATGTACTATTGTTTTCAGTCCAGTTTCTGATGGTTGAAGATTTGCCATTATAGAAAGTAGCACAAGGGGAGACAAATAAATGCCAATTTTGATGACTGCTTCAAGAAAAATGTGAGGACTGACCAACCCCTGCCTCCTTCCTCATTTTTTGCGTTGCACAGGTTGTACAGATCTAGAGAGCAAAGACAATTCTTTTAAAAATAGAAAAACTGACAGTGATCTGATCTGTGTCATGGCAAGTGGACACTTGAGGGATGCCAGGCTCAAGTGTTTCTCAGGACCCTCTTGGCATTGACCAAGAGGCTTCTCCATCAGCCCAGGAGAAGGAAGATCAGGAGGTCAAATTTTTTTTCCCTTGAGAGTTTTCTCATCCCTTTTCTGTGGTTTGAAGTCCTCTGGGCATCAATGAACTCTTTCTTACAGCAAAGAGGTTTTACTGTTAATGCTCATCATCTCCTCATGCAGCTCTAGAGATTTCAGGAATTCCTGCCCTGGTGGTCTCTTCTAAGATTTGTTCCTCAGTGGGGAATAGAACCCTTTTCCAAGGGGTTATCTTCAAAGGGAAGACTGGAAATTTGTGCCAGTTTAAGAAAAACACCTCAGTCTCCCTCATAAACCACAAAATTAGCCAGTCAGTCATTAGCTCTTTCGAATGTTATTAGAAAATTCATACATTACTAATATAACCAAGTGTATACTGTCTTTGTGGTGGATGCCATGGAGTTAAGCAGTGTTATTAAAAGTGGATGAACCTGTATGGATTGTTCTGTGCTAGCAATAATATCACAAAGTTCAAAGAAACCAAATCCAGAATGTATGGAATTCATACACCATTGAGTGCATTGCTTCACACCTTTTCCTTACAATTTCCTTAAAATTACTGGACACGTGGTGAGAAGTCCCCAGGTTAGGTTAGTTTATCTGTTTCAGCAGTTTAAAAACATGTCAGATAATGAGACACTGATGAGCTTCAAAACAGTCCCAGAACCAGAGGTATCTCAGAGCTATTTTAGAAAACAGAGTTAGAAACATAATTACAAGACAGGATAATGAACAGCATCTCTTCAATTTCCCTGTGGCCCTTGCTAAGAAATTAAACCAAGTTTGTAGTGGATAAGCATGACTGAACTGTTAGAAATGGGGGAAAGATTAAAGTGCTATCTTCTAAACAATATATACATAATGAACAGAAAATAAAGAAAGGCATTGTAATGACAAGAAATGAGAATTTTAATGGATTGCATGACACCCAGCAGTCAGAATTGATACTAGAAAGATCCAGTCAGAGTTTATTTGGAATGAGTAACTCTGAAGTTTTGGAACTTGTGTGGGAATAGGTTTCTCTGATATTTAAAGAGTAGTAATGTTGAAGCTGTTTCTTGAGCCAGTACCTGCCAGAAGAAGAAGACAAGATGTCTCTATGGATATGTTGGAGATGAAACACAAAACTTGTCAAAATCAAAAGAAATCTTTCCATTGGTGTCATCAGGCTCTGCATGAGGCTTTAACAGAACAGATCCCCTCTGATTTTGGGATCAATGTCGTGTGAAATCTCACCTTGGTTTTTTGGAAGACACAGGAGAAGTTAAGCCAAGTGTAGCTGGTGGAATAGAAATCAAAGGTTTTGCACAGCTGGGAGAGCAGCAGTGATCCCAAACACTGAGCACCACCAACCTTCACGTGCCCTGGTTTTAATGGGGTTTGATCACTTACATTTCATGTTATTCCTTCTGATATCTAACTGGGTAACTGAGACCTCTTCAGTTACAAACCTGAGAATGGAAAACAGTGACAGAATTATTCTGTCTGCCTCTGAAATTTAGATTCATGGAAAATATGGATGTTTCTCTCAATGCTTATTCCCTGTTTTCTATTAAAAAAATACAAAGCAACATACAGATGTTTGAGCAAAGAAATGGAATATAAGTTTTGTGGGTGTTTTTAAAGCATCATGTCAGGTCCCAATACCTTGTTTTTCTGCAATCTCAGTGGGTCTCTGTGTTCTGTTTCGTTTAAGTAAATCAGTTTATTTTCTGAATACAGTGATTTTCAGCACTCAGGATCCCTCTGTTTCTGGATTAAAAGGAGAAACCAACAATCTGATGGTGGAACTTTTCCAAACATGCCTAGAGGGCCCTCTTTAAAAGAGTGTGAATCTTCAGCAAACAACTTGTTGTATTAAATGATGCCACAGACACTTGCTGCAAAAAATCAGAGGGAAGAAATGTCATACTTGTAGCAGATACCTTTTTTTAGCAGACTGGGTCCCTATTTATATTATGGGCTGTAGGAAATCCACAGACTTCAATACTAAAGACATTTTCCTCTTACGTCCTTTGCTTAATTTAGTAATCTTAAAATAAAGTACCTTTTTTCTCTGAGGCATTTACAATCTCCTTATAATGACATTGCTACAAGTAACTCTCTTTTCTTCTCCCTTGTGGGCAATTTTAAATTTTTTTTTTTTGGTCTGAAAGCTTGAAATTTTCCCTCTCTAGCTACTGTTCAATTCCCATTTTGGAATATGTTCTCTGTCGTCAGTAACAAGCTTATGAAAATCAATATTCCAGCATTTATCACAAGTTACAGAAGAAAAGCCCTTAATCAAAGACATTTAGGCATGCTTTGAAGGTTACCCAGCACATTGTGACAGATGACCCTTCACAGATTCCACAGCTCACCTATTTTACCCATCTCACATGGTGATAAGCCTGCCCATCTTACAAAGATATGAATGATTGAGCCTGTTCTATTACAGTTAATATCTCTCTGAGAGATAGGTCTCTTGGGGAAAAATGATACACTTGTGAACTTTCTGAAACAGTAAAATCGATCCATTTTTGAGCAGGCTTTTCCTGCGGAGCTAATTCCCGAGCAATTTATTTTTGCTGATTAAATCTGCTGTCTGCAAGGGGAGCTGGCAGGTCTGTGCAGGACAGCACAAGCTGCACTTGCAGATGGAGCACAAGCTCTCTGCGGAATCTGATGGAATTTGGAATTTAACTAATGAGTTAATGGTACAAGTGTTTGAGCTCACCCACAGGATGCAGCCCTTCCCAATCACAGGAACACGGCAAGCAGTGAAAGGCTGGTTGTACTGGTGTTACTGGTTCAGCTGGGGAAGGGGGATTTCACTCTTTCTGCAATGAAAAGAGAAAGTTTCTACTGTGAAAAGCAATTAAAAAGGCATCAGCTCAGAGTCACTCTGAAGCTAACATTGCCCAGTGCTCTGTAACCAACTCAGAGTTTGTAAATTAAAATTAAACTTCTTCAAGCTCACTGAGGAGAAAAAGCAGCTGAAAGGAAAAGCTGCAGCAATATCCATGTGTGAAAACACTCTGCCTGTAGGTAAAACACCACCTTGGAACGATTCCTGAATCTGATCACAAAAGGGTGGGCAGATCCTTTTGGACAAGAAGAAAAGGCACAGACAGGAAAATGAGAATCACTGAACTGAATAAACTCTGGGTGAGAAAGATTGAGGGAGTGCAAGTCCCTCAGCTGACAGTGTTTGCACTTGCAGGGATTCCTTGGACACACGGGCTGTGCTTTGACCCATCCTCAGTGCCCTTGCTGGGAGTGCATTTTTGGTGTAATGTGTATTTAAGGAGCTGCTTCACAAGCAACCATCTCACCCTTGCAGGGTAGGCATCACCAAATGTTAATATTTATATGCTATTTAAGAGACCTCATTTGCTTCTAGACCCTCTTTCTCAGGAAAGTGTATTTCTGTAGGGAAGAACAATCAGAGTTTTCTCACCAAGGATGGGTACAGGAATCCCAGAAAGGCACTGGGAGGGGGAGCTGAGGTCACTCACACCCTGCTGTGACAGTTCAGTCCCAGGCTCTCTACAGCACAAGAGCAGGCAATGAGACTTCACCAAACCTGCACCCAGAGTTTTGCAAAATTAAGGAACTAATGTGAGGTATTTCTGTCCCAGATTTTTTGGCCTTGATTTGAATGCAAGAGAGGACTCAGGATGACGCCCCCTGAATTTACAAGCTGTTCCTCAGTTTCTTCTTGCTAGGCTAACAAAATGCTATAGAACGAAAACTGAAAGCTAAAATATCCCTCAGCCCATATGCCTAATTTTTACACTGAAGATTTATGTGTGAGCTTAACTTCATAATTACCGTGTTTAAGGGCATTGCTGGGTTTCTAAATTAAGACTGATGGCATAGATGAGCAAGTAAAGGTCATTCCTTGATGCATTAGCTCTTTGTTGATGAACAATTTAACACAAAACCACTTTGTGTTTAGCATGAAACCCTTCTCATGGAAATCACGTCCCACTGCCTGTCTTTATAAATGTTAATTCACAAAATGCACGTGCTTTGTGTGGGTCCTGACAGCCTCTGTAGTGGTACTGACAAGCCAGCCAAAAAGAGAGAAGTACAAAAATAAAGGTGGTAAAATTTACCCCAAGGTGTCAAAGGGCACGAAGACACATTTAAATATAGGATTCTACTGAGTTGTGGAAGATAAGGATCAAGTTGAAGACAATTAGATGAAAATGGGACAGTCAGCAGTATAATCAGATCTTAAAATTCACACTGTAGGTGGGAATCCTTCTAAAAGGGCCTGGGATAAGACAAAACTGCAGATAAAAAAAATTAGAATCATCAAATCAAAACTGCCAAGTGAAATCCCCTCAAACCTAAAATCAAATTATGGTTAGGCAGTTTCTGAAGAAAAGCAGGGACTGCATGCAGAGTCTTTGAAATGAGAAAGTGGAACTGGCAAAAGGATACAGCAAGAGGCACTGCTGGACTAATGAAAATTGAGGTTGGGAGAAGGCACGTGTTTGTCAGCAGGAAATCAAGAGAGGTTTTTGAATATCTGCTCTGTTCTGCGAGGAGCTAAATCAAACCTTTCATAGAAAATCAATAAACACTGAAGCAGATGGGACCCAAAGGGGCAGAGGTACCTGGAAAGATGAACTGCAGGGCTGGAGGAATTGCCAGGGAAGCCTGAGGAAATAACTGAGCTGATAAACAAAACCAGCTCTGCTCTCAGGTACAGCACACAATCCTGGCCAAGCTGGGATCCTGCAGAGAGGAAGTCACAGATTTCCAGTGGACACAAAGTCACAAATCCAGCTGGTGAAGGATCATCCTGAGGAAATTCTGAGCTTTGCCGAAATATTGTCTTGGAGGAAGACTTGTCCCCTAATTTCCGTGAAATAAACCCCAAGAATTTGCATTTTTCCTGCTAGCACCGTGCTGAAAAGCCAATGTGCTTATCAGTGTACTGGCCCCTTCTTTCCTTGCTGCTTTGTTTATTTATCACCCTCTTTATACGTAGACCTGAAACTGAGTATGATGGGAAGGGGCAGAGGTTTGTCTTCCTTTTTACAGGAATATAATACATCACTGTCCACTGCAGTCCAGCACACTTGATCTTGAATTACAGCCTCTCACTTAGTCCAAGCAGCAAATAATTCAAAGGAGCCATCTTTACTGAGATACTCCTTGTATGAAAAGGTAATTTACTGTACATCACAGAGGCTGTAGCACCTCTTGACTTGCTGTCTTTTCTTGGGTGCTTTTCTTTTAAACTGCAAATCCAGACATGCAAATCTGATTTCAGTCACTGGGAGATCTGCCTGCCCTGCTTAGCTGCTGGGAAGTCCCTGACTCTGCCAATTATCAAAAGAATTTGGAGCTTGGAAACAGATTCTATAAAACATTGATTCAGGGAGATCTGTGGCCACCGTGCAAGTGTATGCTACAAGAAAATCTTTGCAGAGCTGGATCATTAATTTGAACCAAAGAAAAATTATATCAGAAGGTACAGAGGGATTTTTCAAAATAGTAACAGGCAAATACTGGGAAAATTATCAGAAGTCATGCATTTCAAGGATCTGGTTAACTCTAAACATAATTCTGGAGTTCTTCATCTGTCTCTTAGAAGAGTGCAATGAGTTCCCAACTGAAGAAATCAAAAGGGTTTTATTTGATTGACCTTTAAAAAATATTTTCTGTGGGTGCTGCACACATTATTGTGTGGCAATACAGAAAAGCTACAGCCAGATTTGTTGGATAATGCTTTCAATTCGATCTCAATAATAAATCTTGTCCTTTCTAATTTTGGGTCTCATTTAATGCTTTGTGCACTTTTGTTACAACAGACTAAATCTACAATGTATATTAATTTGTACATATGATAATAAGGCCTTGAATACATCTTTATTAAACTCTGCAGTTTGTTAATTAAAAAAAAATTGCAGTTACATTATTTACATTAAATTAGGTGTGGTTCTACTCTTGTAGAATATATGTAGCTTCATATGCAGAATACAGAATACTCTCCTGGAATTTGACCAGTGAATTTTGATGATGGGATTAACTTTTAGTATTTTTCTAAAGCACTGTTTGGATCTCATTGACAAAATGATGGTGTTACTGAAGACTAAGTTGGCTACATAAACTTACATATTTTTATTTGAGCAACAGAAAAGTGGACCAGCCTAGAATGCCATGGTATTTAATTTATTTAATTTTTTTTAGGTTTATCATTTTTTAGGTTTACCCAGATATGAAGTTTCTAAATTAATCGATTTATAATTTAGCTACTGAAAGGAAAAAGAAACAACCAACCCAAACCAGATAAAACCCAAGCTAGCTTGTTATTAAAAACAGGGACCAATGTATTTTGTGCTTGCAATAAAAAAGAAAGCTTACCTTAAACATTTTTTGATGGCACAAAAGTGATATTTCAAAGATGTTCCCAGACTACAGAAATATTGAGCATGCTGCAGCAACTATTGTATTTTTCTTTGTCCACAGCAAAGTTAAGGCTGGGAAGCAAAGATTTTCTTTGAAATATTATTTGTATTTTTCACTGCATTCAGGAAATTTTATTGCTCCTTGCATTTGTTTATTTTGATTTTCCCACAGGGAGTTTACACAGCTGTTGCACAAACAAAATCAGCTAATATGTCCATCCAACATTACCCATTTTCATGACATTTTTTAACAGTAATCAAGCTACCTAAAAAATTAAATGCTTCCTGAATTTGAATATGCAGCTGTAGGTTTTATGCCTGGCTCTGATGTGAGTTGATCCAGGGCAGAGTATCTTACCACTTCTTTAATGAAAGATGTCATTATTTAATCTCTGTGGTAAAATCTCTTGTTCTTCAGAAATTATTTAGCTGACATTTTCTGTGGATATGAGAGTGCTATGCACAATGTCTCACAGCTTTACTTCTCAGAATAAAGGCATTTTTGAGACCATCAGGGTGCAGTTTTGGAACTGGGTTCATCATCTCAAGGGGTTTTTTTGCTTGACCTCCTCCAGCTGTGAGTTCCCTCCTGCTTTTTTGAACACCCATTGGTATTCATGCAGCTCTGTACAAATCAGCAAACCAGAAATGTCACCTCCAAAAATTAAATGGTTCGATTTCACTGGGACAGTGAAATGACTGCAGGTACCCCGTGGGCCACAAAACACCAGATATAACTTCAGGGTGACTGTGTGGCAGCAGGATCCAGAGGAAGGATGGGATGGGGTTTTTTGCTGACAGGGTAGGCTTGGATTGGCTTCTTCTAATTCCTTGAGAGGCTCCCTAGAAACAGAGACCAGACAGGAATAAGGGAATAAAGGTGGGTATTTATTGGAAAGGCCTTCAAAGGTGCACCCTGGGAGCCAAAGGCTCCATCCAAAAATGGACCCCAAGATGGGCAACGAGTCACGAGTTCCCCACACCTTTATAGGTTTGGTCCATTTCCATATCAGCATAAATTCACCAATTAAAACTTTAGCTAATGATGTAATTTCCCCTCAGCTTGGCCCCCTTTAGAGGCTTTGGGCCTGGACAGTCTGGGTGTCCTTGGAGAGCAAATCCAGAGAGGTTTTTTATGTTTCTCTTAACATGAGAGAGCAGCAGCTCACAGGCCACAAGGCACCTCAGAGTTACACACCCAGCAACACAGGACTTGAAAAATATAAGAGTTAAAACCTAAGGCATCACTTCTTGTCTTCTGAGGTGGTTTTTGAGCCTTTGCATGTTGGTTGCTTTAAAAATGAGGACTTGTGGCTCACAGATCTGTGGTGGTCACATCACGAGGCTTCTTTGGACCTGAGTATGAGAGAGCAATTTCAAAGAACTTCTAGGCTGTGCACGTTCTTGAAAACAGAGGTTGTGATGTCATTTGAAGGGAAAAGTCTAATCCAAATGTATTTTCATGTATGACAGCTTCTTCCCTGCTCTGCTGTTCCAGCACATATGGTTCTAAATATGTGTTTCTTTATCTGCTGATCCAAACCTACATCATTTATTCCCTTAGCAAAACTCCTCTCGTGGGATCCTTGCCAAATGTTGAAACTCAGAGTGACGGTAGTTTTCCTGAGAGGATTGTGTCTCCACAGAGAGCCAAGAAGGCTGCCCTGGGGAGCTGTCACACAGTCCTGCTCCAGAGCTGTGTGTGACAAAGCAAAAAGCTTTAATGTCACTGTTATCAAACAGTGTCTCAGCCTTATCACCTACTGATACCCCCTCAATCCCTCTTCACCACTTCTTTTTGCCATCCTCAGGTACCCATCACAATAAAAGCATTTGCTGCACACCAAAAAAAAAAAAAAAA
>VZRO01001447.1:70635-90147 GCA_013397915.1 Daphoenositta chrysoptera | reverse complement strand
AAATTATCCAAATGTACTTTCTTTTTCTTTTTTCTGTTTTTTTTTTTGTTTTCCCTAATCTTCTCTGTCTAAAACTTCAGGGATGTTCAAAATGTTGGACCATTAAAAATAAATTACTCTTGCTATGGTGGATTGCATGGATCTAATCCGAGGTACCAGAAAAAAAAACTTCCATGGATCTAATCCAAAGTGCCAGAAAAAAAAAAAAAGTGAGTTAACATTTAGATTTGTGAAAACAATATTTAATTGATGATAATGTAGTTTCTGTAAGTGTAATTCTGCATGCAAAGAGCAATGAGTCACGTTACAAAAAGAGGTTTGAAAAATAATGAGACTTTGCCTCAACATATATTATTAATTCTGTAGATATTAATACTTGTTTTCAATAATTCATGGCTTGCACTCATTTTTGTGGGATCCCAGTGTTTTCTGAGAGAGTCATCCCCTGCCAAGGGAGGGATGAACAGAACAGAAGCTCACATGTGGAAAATTATCAATTTTTGCAATGTTGCAGATCTGAGCTGCTACTGGGGAAGCCAATATGTGAAGAGCAGGATAAAACCCCAACATTTGGAGCCTTTAGAATGTGCAATATGTAATTCTGGTAATATTATAGAGATTTTTTAGCTCCATTTTCTATACTGATTTATCAAAGCTAAGAGACTGTGGTTAGTTATGGGTGTACTACCTCTATTTTTCTTCAGAGCTATATCCTTAATTGCATTTCTACACGATATATTCTTGCCTTTTGTAAGAAAAGCTGTTGTTTTGTGCATGAAAAGTTTGTCAGATTGAGTGAGGGTGGCTGGGGAGCAGCAGGGGCTGTAGATCAAGCCTGAGCACCAGGGAGCTCCCAGGGGCTGGGGCTGGTGGCAGCAGGGTTTGGGATCTCTCCCAGTGGGAAGGGATGTTCCTCCACTGGGCTGGAGCTGCTCCTGAGCCTCCCCCTCAGAGAGGATAAGCTCAGGACTCTCTCACATTTCACCAGAAAATTTCCTCTTTTAGTTAAAAGTCAAATACTGAGAATTAAGCTTCAGGAATTTATATATATATATATATATATATAATATATATATAAAAATATATATAAATAAAAATATATATTTATTCCATGAGCCAAATAAATTTCTTTTCTCCTGCCTCCCTGCCCTCACTGCACTGTCCTGGACCGTCCCACTCCAGGGCAGAGCCTATAAACCCCTGCTTGTGGGAAAAGGTGCCTGTGGTGAAAATACAAAAGAATCCAATCCTCTGTGTTAAAAAAATTCATTATTTTTAAACCACTGGCATAATTTATGAGTAGCTGTGGGACAGGAGGGTGATTTTTAGCATTACTCTCATGAAAGATGGATATGCTTCATCACACCCATTCATCTTTTCGAGCATTGGCTCGTTTTACCCTTTTACTTTGATGCTCTCAGGACCAAGGGAAAAATTCTATTCTGGAAAAGCAGAATCAAAGGGAATTAGGTAACTCTTAGGCACTGCCAGGTTGGAATGAAGGGCTTTTCAAGGACCATCGACACATGAATAGGATTACCTTGGATGCACTGGTGACCAGACATATTTTTAGCCTTTGGCAGGCGAGAATGGAACCTCTGCAAACAGCAGGACTGCCACTCAGAGTGTGAGAATTACTGTACAGAGCATCACAGAGGGGGAGCTGGAACTTCTGGAGAAAGGCACAAGGAGATGGGCAGTCTCATATATTTAATTTCGGTTTTTTTCCTTTCTGATTTATGGATCATAAAAGAATACCTTCCAAACGAGTAATAAATAAAAGTCTGCCTAGTGCCACTGCCCATTTATATTGCACTGATTTTGAAAGGAAGAATTTGGGTTAAGCTGGGGGTGCTGGTGAGAAACTGGGGCTGTGAACTGAGCAACAAGTTATGAGAAGCAGTGATTGCCTAAAATTTAGACTTGAAATGGTGTTCCTGCCAGGAGAGAGATTGGCTGGTGTTAAAAATGGCAATGTTCAAAAGGAATTTTAGCTCTCTTTTGGAATTCTGTCTCCTTTTACAGCAACATTTAATCATTCCCACTGATTTGTGAACAAGCTTTGTATGCTTAAAACGTCTGGGATATGCTAAAATCTGTGATAAAGCAGAATTCTCTAGGCTTGGCTGCATCCTCTGTCAAGAAATTGTAAATCAGTTTGAAGTACCTCTTTCAAGTGCAATGCCACTCTTAGTGCCAACTTCATGAGCCTAGGTGGCATAAAATAGACATGTAAGTAGGTGATTGAACAAAATCCATGCATATTTTAAAATATGTTTCACAAAGGGATTATATTTTAAGCCTGACTAATGAAGGTTGTCAGACTGGCTTAAAACAAAGCACAAGTGAAATAATAATAAAAGAAAAAAAGACAAAATTAGAAAGCATTTTAATCCTCATGGAAAATAAAGTCTTAAAATATTTTAATAAACTTCTGTTCATCTGCCTTTAGTTTTATACTCCTGAACAGCATTATACTCAACCATATTTCCACATATGGACACCTCATAAAGAGATTTATCCCATCATAAAATCTGAATGGACCAAGAACAGACAGGATGGGCTCCTCTGTGAAGATGCTGCTCTTCTACACTGACTGTAAAGGGAGTGTAAACGACCATCTTAAATTACACAATGTATGAAATGCCCATTTATGTGAAATGAACACCATGTTGAATTCAGATTCTTGCAGAAATGTTCAGACCTAGGGATTGTTTAAGATCCTAATTTCTAGGAAAGTCAACTGGGCTTAAATGAAAAATGCTTTTCAGAAAGCCTCTTTTTATACCTGACATCATACATTAGTTCTTCCCTATTTCTTCTCTGACCTGCCAATACAGACAAAAAATTTCTGGACTAGGACTGTTCCTTTTTTATATCAACACCATATAAGACAAAAATACTGATTGAATTTTTAATCTCTAAGAGCTGTTTGTAATAGGATTTATAAATAGTGATTAATAGAGTGCATGGCAAATTTTCATGTTGTATTTATTATCTTATTAACTGCTGTACAATCTCTGATCTGCTACAGTTTGGAAGTGCAAAAAAACTGAATAAAGGTTTAAGACTGGTTTTACTCTGGACTTCTGTAGCACAGAAATTTATAAGGTTTGGCTGAATATAATTTATAAAGTAGCAGAAGTTGCTAGGGGAAGAGACTCCACAGAATTTCCTGTGAAATCCAACTTGTAAAAGAGCATAGAAGGAACATCTTTTGCTGTTAAATGTGAGCTGACTTTTTCACAGAGGTCTCTAAAATGTGTGTGGGTTAGTGCAGGAGGGGACAAAGAACGTTTTGGCAACTGTTAAAGCCCTTTAGGTAGGTTGCTTTGTTTACTGGTGCATTTTCAAACATGTTAAAGGTTGGAAACACTGAGGAGAAAACGCCTACGGAACTTTTCTGCTCCCCTTTCCCCGAGTCCCATGAGTGTGAAACGAAAGCATTCTTCAGTGTATTAAAATAATTTATTCCTATTTGAAAAGTCAAAGGCCTATTTCTAAATAGTATCAACTTCTTAGAAAACCATTCATTGACACAGATCTGAGGGGTCTCAGTAAGGAATGAAGCTGTGAATATTTTTTTCTGAGAACACCGACAGCCCTGAGCCAAGAGGCACTGAGTAAATATTGAAAATGTGCTGACTGTAATCTGTAGCTTCTAACAGGACAAAAAAGAGGCATTTTCTACTTTCCCTCCTGCAGCCACGCTGGGAATAAATCAGCCAAGTGCCACGGCTTGTTTGTGCTCCTTTCTGTGGCAGTGACTGATGTTTTATATTGCACTGATCATTAAGCAGAAGGCACCAGAGGTGGAGCTCATAAAAAGAAGTAATAGGGATGTATTTTTTTCCTCTGTGGAACAAATCCAGACGGTTTAAAAAGCCCACGTGTTGCTTGCACCTGCCACGTGTAGTTTCATGACCGAGACCAAAGATGTAATTTATAATTGGCATTAGAGCTCATTAGAGCAGCATTTGCTCTCATCTTCTTTCGGGGATTTGGACCCTCAATCCCAGGGCTTTAGCTAAACCTCTCTGAAAGATTCCCTCTTGTCTCCTGAGCCACTTCTGACCTGTCACTTTAACCTCTCTCTGCACTTGAGTGTGATTTTCCCTTTTGCAGAAGAGATAATGATGGTTTCTGTTTATGTCATTTCAAACAGGCCTCGGGCCATCACACACCAAACATTCCTGGGGTTGTTTTTTTGGTTTTTTTTATAACTAGTTGATCAACAAGATCTGTATAAATCCTTCAGAACCTCTTCCTCTTTTGTTATTCAGCTCAGTTTTTGGTGCAGATACAATGCCAGACACTAACCAAGATGCTTGCATAAGGTTAGATGGAAAATAGGAATTAACCTGTATATAACCCTGAAATATCCCATTTCCTGGTCAGCTTCTTGGCTCTTCTTCACCAGTAAAGGTGTCCTCCTTCCAGAAGTGAACCACTGCAAGAACAAAGCATAGGAAGCCCAAATATAAATGAGGAAAAACATTAATTTTTCAGAGTCTTCAAATCATCACTCCAGCTGTTTCAGGCATCTGTTTTAGCATTTATACTCCCATTTGGTCAACAGATAAATAGAGGAGAAGGGATTTAGAGAAGCAGATTGGGAATGAACAAGCTCTACTGGACTGTCCATCATGCCCCTCTCTGGTACCTCCCTGTTTTTCGTGGAAGAGTGGACGGAGCCAGCAAAGCACCAGGACACAGCAAAAGGGTCTGAAATGTGCCCAGGCCAGCCCCAGCTCCAGTGAGCATCTGCTGGGCACTGCAGGGGAGTGATGAACTGCCCTGGGGTTTGGGAACCTGAGATTTGGGAACCTCAGAGCCTGAGTGGATACAGAATCTTTCACTGCTCAGTGCCTGAAGCACCAGATTTGTGGGAGGATCTCCAGATCACTCCCCTTTACCACATTTTGGTTGGTGTCATTGTGTCTCAGAGCGCAGAAACCGAGTTTTATTGGGGTGAAACTAACGGGAAGACCACCTCATCCATAAACTGGATACTCATCTATTGATCTTTTTCTTTTAAAAAATTAGGACCTCGTCTAATGAGTGCCCACACAGATGTTCAGTCCAGAGAACCAGCCTGGACACATTCTAGAAGAACCCCCAAATACACAAAGAGAGGCCTCAGCAGCATTTCACACTCAAACCCCACCCCTGCGAGCCTGTGCTCCCTATAAATCTCCATATGTAACAGGAGGGTTTGGAATATTGCTCTGTTTGCAAAACCTTCCCCCAGGCATTGCTCGTGGAAAGAGCTCCAGAAGAGCAGAAGGATAAACACAGATGTTGCACCGAGGTTTTGCTCTGCTGGGATCCCCCTTTATTTACCACGGAACTTGTTTTTCTCTCCTCACAGGCTCCACTGATTTAATCACAGCTGAAAGCACAGCACCTTAGCCCCAAGATTTTCCAATTTTCCCTGATACTGAAATGAATAATTTGTGACTTTCTGAGTCGTCTCCTTTTTTTTTTCTCCTCAAGAAATGTTAGGAAATGGAAAATAATTTCAGCACCCCATGGAGTTCCCACCCCACTTTCATTTTTTAAGTGATCCCTACATTTAGTTGCACAGTCTTGCAGGGACAAAATGTGTCTGGTGCAACTCCATCTCCCTGTGGGACATTGTTCACCTCGTCCTGTGACAGCCTGCAGAGTTTTTATCTCTGTGCCATGACTCCAAATCCTGCTTGTTTTGCAGGGGCAGCCTCTCATCTGCTTTGTTGTTGGCACACAAAGGCAAAATACAGAGCAGGGGCTGGGGAGTGCTGAAAAAGGGAGGAAAAATTGAGTGTTTCACTGTAATCTCCCTTTATCAGATGTGAGTTTGTTTGCTGTGCAAGCAGAGGAGCTGTCCCTACTCCCTGTGTCTATGCCAAGATCTGCCAGCTTGGGAAGAAGCTGGTAGTTTATAGAGGAATCTCTTTGGTTTTGGTAAAGTCTATATTTTTGTGGAAAATAACTTCTTTTTTTTTTTTTTTTTCCCTGAGGGAAAAAAAAAGTTTCTACTGTTTGGCCATGCAGGGAAAATAAAAACAGATTTTCCAGAAATTAGATCCTTTCAGTGAAGTAATTAATTGAATCGAAACCCATAATTTTCCAATTTTGATAGACACACTTCAAGCTGTTATTTCAACTAGTTTTTTGAAACAGAGAGGAATTTTAAAACAAAGCAATTAAATTTACTGAAATTATACATCGACCACATATGAATGACAACTTCTGCCTTACATTTTTTCATATCTATTAATTAGAACAGTAAATTTATTAAAAATTATGTACACTTGTAATATAAGCTCTAAAATTGCTTAGCATGTGTAAACAATTATATTTATGTTTATGTTTCACAGGTCAAACTTCTGGCTGGGAAAGGTCACCCAGAACTCAAAATCACCTTGGGAGGTTCTTGGCTCCCTCTAAAGGTACTTGATTTACTTTGAAGACACACAGGTTATTGAGGAGAGAACCCAGATCTTTTGGATTTATTGCAGAATTTTAATTCTAAATGATTTAGATTATGGTTTGAAATAGCACTGAATGTCACTGCTGCCTTTGTCCTATCAGAGGCAATAAAAAATGCAATTTTTAAATGGCAGATATTATGATGTTTACTCTGGCAGTTATTTCACTACAGGTATGTTGCAGGAAATAACAGTAAATTAAATAACTGCTGGCTTTCCCCTATGGCATGACAAGGTTTGATTCATTCAACAGTTTGAGCTAATACTTTCATAATAAATATATATGAAAAGTAGTGTATATTATACATTGTGTAATATTTAAATTCTTTAATTTTTGTGCAATTCTTCTAATGATTCCTAAGAACTCCTGAACTTAGGCTGTGGTGCTTTGGTTAGGCACCGTTATCTTTATCTCAGTTTACACTGTGATGCCTTTCTGTGCCTTTAAAATCGATATTTTCCTCAAAGGAAAAAGAGCTTTACTTTTTTTTCTCCCTTTCATCTTGTAGCTGTTTTGAGAAAAACCCTATTTTGAGTACAGAAAGCGTTCTAAATTCTAAAATATTGATGTAAATACTGCAAGGGGTTGGTGTGCCACAGGTGCCCACTGTGCACAGGACTGGCTTTGTCTGTGTCTGATCTCCTGAACATCAAAAGTGTCAGACTGCTGCAGAAGGGCTTTATAAAAGAGCTGGGTGACACCATTAAAGTTGTAAAGCATAATAGCAATATCCAGTTACAACTCAGGAGCTGAACTTAAGCCTTTTTCACTCTCCCTCTCTCCTTTTTATCTGCTTGCATCATTATCATCTATACAGAGCTACAATTTTGGAAGAAATACCTGCTTTTGATTCCTTTGTGGTTTTTTGTTGGCATTTCCTTATTCAAGGCACTTTACACTTCAGAGAGTGAATCAGACACTTTAAACAACCAGACTGGCTGCTCATACATTTTCTGAGCCTTATTTGCCATCTCCAGATACAAAATAAGTTGCTGTGATAGTTTTATTATCAAGAAGGAAAACTCCTGAAGCTTTAGCTTTACTTTTCCATTCTCTTGACAGGAGTTTAAAATTGCTCTGATTCTTTGGATGGCTTGAAAGGCACAGAAAATTCAAAAGGAGATGCAGCTCTGTGCCATAAGTGAGAAATAAGGATTTCTGCCTTGCAGGAGGTTGTGCTGTGGACTTTCCATCCCGAGTCTGGGACAGGGTTAGTGCTGGGCTTGGCAGTGCTGGGTTAATTCTTGGCCTCAGTGATCTTTTCCAGCCTAAATAATTCTATGATCCCATGGTTTGGATCACCATTACTACAGCAGGTAACACACTCCCACTTCTTGGAAGGCTTAAGTCCTCCAGAAGAGAACTTCCCTTTTAAATTATCCCTGGTAAACCAAAGTTACAAATTTCTCTTCCTGCCAGGTCTGTGAAGCTCATAAATTTGCAGAAAACTGTTGTGTCCTTCACTGAAAGGAAATTTCTGAGCAAATATCCACTGCTCATGACCCGTGAGTACTTGCAGATGAAAAAAAATGCACCTTCTATATCTATAAAATGATGTATTTGTTGTACAATATTTGCTAAATCTTTCCACCACTATATTTAAAGTTCCTTCACTATATTTTTACAGTTTAAGCTGAGGTTATGCTTTAGACCTGTACATTTACATTTAAACCTTGTAAACTCAGATCTTAGTGCCCTTCTCAAAAATTCACCAATGAAACTATCACAATAATTAAAATTTACAATTGTTATGTCATAAAACTGCACTAACAGGTGGAAACATTCCAGAATTTGAGAGTCCACTGATGATTTAATGGTGTGCCCATGAAGAGTTTGTCAAACTGCGTCTTTTCATTAAAAATATCTATATCCTCACATCACAACAAACATACCATGAAATACTATCTCCATGATATATCCAGATGCTTCCTTCAAAAGCAAGGAAATGATAAACCCAAACAAGTTTTCTGGGCCAGGATCTAAAGGACCTGAAAGCAGGGATGGGAATTTTGAGCCCAAATCCATGGATTGAAAGCAGCATTGAAACAAATCTCAAGATTATTCCCTTATTCAAAAGTGGCCTTCTCCACTCCACTGCTAAACCCTTTGTTTCCAACTTTAAATCTAAAGAACTTCTTTTTTTCCCTGCCTCCAGCAGGAATTAGAGCCAGAGCCTTTCAACTGCTCTTTAGAGTTGCAGAAAATTACAAAGGAGGGGAAGTCATGGTCCCTTTGGAAGTAATGAGAAATTGAGGTTATTTTGGGATTATATGGATGGGAGAATGCTTTGATATTTTTGTACCACTGTAAATCTAAACTTGTCTCAATTCCAGTGCTGGAGCATGAAGGGGATCTCTCCTATTCACTGTGTTAATACCAGCACTGAAACATCAGCTGGCAATTTATCCCCTTTCTCCACCAAGACCTGAACTGCTGTCCAGTAAATATTTTCTGATTATCCACAGCAAGAAAATGGGGCTGGGAGAAGGTGTTAACTCTTTGAAGGAAGAAAAAGAGCCAAATAGATTGGGTAAGAAGAAGAAGGAGAGGGAAGAATCAGAAGAAACATGAAAAAAGAGATTAAAAAAAATGACAGAGGATGAAAACTAAGCATAAATGAAGTTTTTATTTGGCTCACAGAATGCAATAATTCAATTTATTCCACCTGTGTGTAGGAAAGTTGGATGGAACACCAACACCCAAAAAACCATCCACATTTCATGACTGTTGGGCAAAATGGGGATCCACAGTTTTGAAACCACCTGGAAAAACAAAAAAAAGAAATATTTTTTTCATTATTTTACTAAAGTTTTTACTAAAGTTAACCTTCCATTTTGGTATATACAAATAATGGATAGTTCATGTCCACTATTTAGAAAATAATCAGTATTTTTTACTAGCAGAAAACAAGACAAGAGAATACGAATTCTAAGAGTCAAAAATTACAAGACTGGAAGACAAAATGAGAACATTGAGGATCCTGAGAAAAGGAAATTCTTTTAAAAATTGTAATACTTAGAAAGTAGGCAGATGTGTTCATGTGTTCTTTTTTTTTGCCTTTTTTTGTCATATCCAACACAAATCTAGCAAAACTGATTACTCACCACATTCAGAAATTATCATTAACTACACTGGGGACCAATGAAGGATGAATTATTCAAGAAAAAAATGTATAAACAGACACTTGAAGATATTGGGTTTTCTCATATCTTTCTCTAAAAGTAGCAATTCTCTTTTATTTATACTACTCTTTTAAATAAAAAATTCAGTAGGAAATGGAAAAAAACCGTATCTCGGAATAATCAGTGGAATCTAATGGAAAAAAAGATCCTTATTCCTTACACAGGGATTTTTCAGTGTGCTTAATTAAATGCCTTCCTGAAGATTTTAAAGCATTTTAGCTCATGTATATCTTTGCAATTTCAGTGCCAACCCAGTTAAAGAGCCTCTAACTGAACTCTGGGAAGGACCTTGTAGCCCAGTGCCACCGAGGTTGAGTTAAATATTCCCTCCTGAACAAATAAACCTTGGAAACTTCAACAGAAAGCCCGTTTTATTTGAGGGCTGAATTGCCAACAGAGCTGCCCTGTTCTTTTTGTCTGCAGAAAGAAAACATTCAGAGAAATATCAGGTTCTTCCCTAAACCCCAACAATAATTAGCTAATAATTATTACTCTTGTGACTCCACACTGGTTATGATAAATGCACAGAACTGATTTTGGTCAATAAGGAATTCTATAGGAACTGCACAGTTTCATTTATTTTGAGTCGATATTCTTTTCAAAACCATGCAATTTGTGGCTGAATCTACAACAGGATCCTTTTGTGGGTTCTTGCACAGCAGAAAGGCATCATTTTGCCAAAAGTAGTTCTGCAGTTCAGTATTTACACACAGCAGTGTTGGTGTAGTGTGATGTTAAGCAGCTTCCTTTCTACCCTCAAACAGCTTAAAAGCTCATTATTTAAAACCGCTTGATTAAAATCTGTCTGCAGTTTTAAAAAGTAAAATATGCACAAACTGATTTTGCTCGAGTTTGTTCAATTACCTCTATTTACAAACCAACGCAAAAAATTGCATAATATATTTAAGAAGTCAAATAAATATTTAATATTTGCCTTTGGCTTTCTGAGGGAAAGTCGCCCAGTAACAGAATTCCTTATTTCTACTTCTGAGAGGAGACACAGTTGCCTCATAAAATGAAACCTAAATATTGGTGACACAACCAGTGACCAGCATCCACGCTGATGGCACGGAGCTGGGGGAGCTAATCTGAATCAGCTGCCTGTGATTTGATTCCAGCATTATCAGCAGCTGTTATCACTCTCCACTTAGATATGGTCAGCAGGCTCTGGCTCACCGGGAGAAATGCATTTTTATTTGCCAGCTCAGGGAGCTGCCACTGTCCAAAATTGTAGGACTATTACAGGAATGCTGTACACTCCCCCTGCTAGGCAACATTAATGCCCAGACTGGCTTGGAACACTGACTGCTTGATGGTGTAAGCTGGGATTTAATCGCTCTTTAATTAATTAGTGGTCTTTACGTTGAGGAACTGCAGCAAGATGTGCAAAATTAGCAGTAACACACACACACATGCAGCCCCAATCAGCTCCTTGGTCTACTCAAGTTGCAGAGCTGCTGATTTTTTAAATATAGATAATATAGAAGGCAAAGAAAATGAGGCTGTCACAGTGCAAAAATAAGCACCAAGCCTATCTTTCAGCAAATAATGAAATTGTGAATGCATTTTCCAGGCATCTAGAAGTTAATACTCCTCAACGCTTTCTCTGTCCTTCCTATTCTTGAGCACTGGTAAAATATATCCTCTATTATATATTGAAAATGATATAAATTAAACCAAGTATCTTCATTTGACAGTAGTCTACATCATGCTAGATGGGCCAGACAGAAATCACTTTGGTATTTAAATAAGCACATAAATTACGACTTAATAAGAGCTGCAAAGAAAGAATTCCAGGGCTCAAGTTGGGAAACAAAGTTTTGCCACCTCAGTTCCAAACAGCACAAAGTGTTCGTGTCTAATTTTAATTTGCCTTCAGTGGCATCGATGGAAACTGGTTCTAAACCAGGATGTTTCAGCCCTCTGACCTGTGCTAGGGGTGTGACAAAACATCATCAGTGTAGCCCAATTAGCCATGGAATTAAGGGTCCTTCCCCTTCTGCAGTTATTGACCAGGCACTTCAGCGTGCAAAACTGATGTGAGGAAAAACTAAATTGCTCCTTTTGCCACAATGCACCCAACCTCTCAGCATCACAGAATTTAAAGAGGAATTAGGTCCCTGGTGCTGTTTCCTGGGTTAGGAAATCACTTTTGCAGTCACTCACAGCTACAACTTAGAAACTGGTCTCATTCTCATCGAGCAGAAAATCCACTTTTTCTCCTCCTACGGATCACTGACACGATCAGTGGCTGAGGAAGCCCCCAGCACAGCAGCAAGACAGGATTCCTGCTGGGAAAGCCCTGGCACGTTGTTCTTGAAGCACTCAGGTACCCCTGGAGTGAGCACAGCCCCAGAATTCAGGGTTCTCCCAGGGCTGGGCTGCAGATCCTGTGCAGTCACAGCGTCTGTTCCTGGGACAGAGCCACAAATGGCATCATTACAGGGGAAAACAGGCTGAAACTGTATTAAAACACTGCCTCACCCTACTTTACCCTTCCTGGGGTGATTTCCAATAAATTTGGATTAGCACAAATTCCTGCTGTGAGCGGCTTTGAAATTCTGGCTTTTTAATTACACAGGATCCAGGAGAAATGGCTAGTGGTTTCCAAGAATCCAAGTGAAACATGAGCAAACAGTCCTTTATTTTTACCCAGTACTAAACCATAAGGCCATGTTCAAACTCTGGAGTGTTTGTTTTGCAGCTCACTCCTGTCCAGGACAATTGGCCATTTTATTTTGTTTTGCTCTGCTCGTGTAGAGCTTGTTCTTCCATTTACCTCTTCTATTTAATTATCCTGCATCATTATGCTCCCTTTCAGGTCAAAAGCAATTTGAAATGGCTGCAGCAAAGTTGGCAAGCTTCTACTACATTTAAAAGACAAAAAAACACTCAAAGAAAAAGAGAAAAAAGTAATTGCACAACGATTTTGTCGAAGTCAATAAGGCCATTCTTGGCATGGAGATTTACCCAAGATTAAAGATAGCAGATGTCTGCTTTCAGTCACAGTCTCCTGTTAAATACTGCACACGAGCACTAAATATTGTAAAGGTTAAAGACTTGAATTTATCAGCAAGTTTATTATGGGAGCATGAATAGTTTTACAACGGTAACCCCATAACAATATACACAGTATATTGAGCACTAAAAGCACCAGTCCTGCAAATGTCAATTGGCTCATAAATAATTCATATCAGTTTCATGTAGACATGAATTTAATTGTTTAGACTAATCAAATTTCCCCAAGATGCTGATTATTAGGGGCAGTGGTTTGCTGGCTGAAAGTATATCCCTGTCAATTCTTGGTGTAGAAGAGTTATAAAGGACAGATTTTGAAACAAATCAGGGTTCAGTAGAGAAATCCCACGGACAGCAGATAGAGGAGAGTCCACAGGGTTGGATATCCTGTAGGGATGGGATGTCTGGGATATCTGGGGTGCCCGGGAATGGCCGGGTGTATCTGATGCCATAATGATTTTTTTTTTGCCTTTTTTTATACCTCTTTTTTATGCCTTTGTGGCCTTTTGTATTCTTGGTGTTTCTTTTAGCCTACATTCCTAGACTTGATGTTTTGTTGAGTTCAGAGACTGAACATCTTGGAGGCTTCAGACCTCAAGGTCCTCTCTGGACACATTTTGTAAACTCAAAGATGGGTCTGGCCAGGGGAGGGTTCTGGGGGAGGGAGGGGGTGGACTGGGGCTATAATTCTATAATTCCATAGCCCATCTATCGTGTGTGGGCATTTGGGGTGTGCATTTTGATGTGCATTTTTGGTGTGTCCCACCTGGACAGAGCGCACCAGGGATCCTTAAAATAAATACCGAGGTAAAAACCCCTTTTTCCCTTCTGACCGTGCAGGGCTCTGATTTTAGGAACAGGGACAAGGCATCATCTCCGTGCCCCGGGATGGGCAGCACACGTCCAGTGCGTTGTAGTTCTGCTCCAGCAGATGGCCCCAAGCACATGCGTTCACCCCCCAAAAATTCCTAGGTGAACTATTTGACACAACTTCATTAAACGGCAACTGCTGAAACTCGCTGATGCATTAATGTTTGGGACTGTTTAATTAGGCACAATCAGGAGCCAGTTGTAGGCACCTGCACAGTAACTAAAGAGAAGCATTAACGATTTGCTTTTATAGATGTTTTAAATATGATATCCAGGGCAATTAAGATGTGCATGATTGCTTCATGCTGATTGAGGTTTTTAATTCCTTTGGAGCTTTATTCCCTGAAGTTTCTTCTGTCCATCAGAGTGCCAGTAGCTACTTAGGAAAGAGACCAGCAGCAATATATGTGGAATAGTAGACAAATCCAATTACAGTGGGAAATTCCCATTGCCACGTGCATCCGTGTAGACATGTACAGAATAAAAAAAGTGATCTGAGCCTTGACTTTGGTTTCTTGAACAAAACCCTCCATGACTTTGGAGTTCCTCTAGAGGTGAATCTACAGTCACGGGCTGCAGCACAGAGCAGATCATACACAGGGAATGTGGTGTGCAGGAAAGAAAGGGAAAAGAAGGGCTTTTCCCCTTTGTGACCTAGATTTAAATAGTCAAACAGGCAGGAAAAGAGGTGGTAAAAGGTAAAAGAAAATTATACTGACAGAAGTAAAGATAGTATAAGAAAGATAAAATAGCCCTTCATTTATTTCTTTGAAAGAATAAGTAGGTTGTTTAGTGGACTGTTATTGCCAAAGAAGAAAAAGCTGCCCTGGTGTCACGTCAGGCTGGAATTTAGTGTTTCTTTGGCCAGTGGCTTTTGGTTAAGCATCCAGTTGTCTCCAGAATCAGGCAATGGAAGACTGGAAATATTGTTCATCCGGACATGTCTTAATGCTTGATCTCAGTGGATCTGAACCCACATCAGTTTTATGTCCTGTGATAAATCTGAGTGTAACACCAAAATGAAAGTTGTCTGCCAAGCTGTTCCCAATTTTGTATCAGAACTGTGAAAGGTAAGAAAGCTTTATTCAACATCCTTTGAATCCTTCTTAAAACAGACAAAATAATTTCACTTTTATAAGTTGTGTTGAGACCCTTGCCTGGTTTCAGAGCTCGTTGCAAATTCCTCACATGGATTTAAGAGGAATAAATGCTCTCCCTCCTTTGCCCAACAAAAGCCTGTATCATACAGGTAGCACTACATTTCATCCTATGAAGAAATATAAACCAAAGTTTTCAGACACACCCCTTTATATGTAAGGTTTAACAATCAGGGATTTCATGGCTTCAACAGTGAGGCATTTAATCAGTAAACAGCCTCAGTAAAATTACACAGGATAAGAGAAGGGGTGTTTGGTCCAAGGACAACATGCTTGTTTCAGGGATTTTAGACAAAATTCTCTGTATAATATTTAAGCATTTTAAGTTTGGCTTTCTTCAAAATCTTTGACATCTCCAAGAGTCCTAATTTCGTTAGTAATAACACAAAATAATGGCCTTTTTTCACTGTTAAATAACGTGGTTCTAAAGTACTTGTGTACATCTGTACTGCAACCCTGTCACATAACCTTTCTCCTGGCCAGCTAAAGCATTGTGTAGATGTGCCTTTTACCACAGAAATTACACAAAAATGTTGTCTCGTTGTTTCTGGATTGGGCTCTGGTAATGAAGAAATGACTTATGCAGATTCAAGGTTCCCATGAGGTACTCATACATATACATGGGGACTGTCTCAGAAATAAATGATGCACTTATAGATGTTACAAATTTCTTTTTCTCATCAAAATTTTGGCTTAGGTTAAGTCACCTAAAATAGTGAATGGCAGACAGAGGAGGCCTATGGAATTACAACATTTTGGAAGAAGTCCAGTGAAGAAAAAGATAAAAAGCTGTGACTTTTGCTCTCTGACTTATGTGAAGTGGTGGCACTGACTCAACTGAATGGCAGAGTTTCACCTGGTGAACAGCATCAGCTCAGAGTCAGTGGGACAGATTTGGGCAGTGCCCAAATCTACAGAGAGCCCTGTGGTTTTCGTTTGGTGTCCAGGCTCACAAAAGGAGCTGCCTGCACAGGATGGAGAGCTCAGCTTCTCCTGGCCTTGGCTTGCTGCCTTCAGCCTCCGTCCCCAGCAGGACTGGGACATCCCTCTTCTCTTCAGAGCATCACTGCAGTGGCACAGGGACAAATGTCATCTCCACTTGCTCTTCATTTGGGTAACAGGGCTCAGGAAAAAAAAAAAAAAAAAATTAAAAATTTCAAATAGAGGAGACATTCCATATTGATAAGTTTTCAATCAACAGGTGCACTCTGAGGATCAACATGGATTTTTCTGTCTGAAATTTATTTTAATTTCTGACGTTATAATATAATTCATGTGATTTTGTAAAAAAAGTACCAAAGTATTTATATTTATATTCATTGATTAGACACTAATGATAAAATAATTTTTAAAAAGCGCTTTGCCCCCAAAAGTTATAAACAGAACAAACATATTAACTACTTTAAATGATTAAAGAATGAATAAATGTAACATCCTAATAGTAAACATCCTCTGTTTCCTATTAATTATAATAATAAGCTATTTTGTGAAATTTAAAGTGGAACTTCGTGAGCGAGCCCAACGATTGGAATTTTTCAAGATAATTTTCCCATGTTTCATTTTAGGAGACATATTTCAGATTTTAATATCCTGAACCATTATAAAGGTTCCTACCAGCTTAGGGACTTAAATATGGTTTTCAATCTTCTACATTTTTGCAGCGATATGAAAAACAGAGGTTGTTTAAAAGTATTAACATGAAGTCTGAAATAATTAAATGATACTCTTCTTTCAAAATTAATTCTGCTATCACTTCCCTTCCTGAAACTTATGAATTCTGCAGCTGAGGATGCATTCCCTGGGATGGAAATGTTTGTCTTGAACTTTTGAAACACTACCAGTGATTATTCTCAGGTTATTTTTTATTCACCTGGGAATGCTTGACTTACCTATATTTAAAGGCAATACTTTTCTCTAATACAAACCCATAAGAAATATGAAGGTAAAGATGGTAGAGTTATCTAATAAATGTTTTGGGCTGGATCTGTGGTTTTTCTTTGACTAACCACTGCATGTACCCACATAAGACCAAAAAAATTATACTTTCATGAAATGTTTTTAAGAACCTTCTATATGGAATGAAAGCCATCATCAGCCCATGAAACTCCATGGCCTTAAGAGCTGCCACAGCTACAAGACCTAGAAATTGGAGAGACAGCACACATTTTAGTGAGGTTTTTTTGTCCTTAGGATCCCAGAAGAGTTACATCCCTTAGGAAACAGTCAGGAAAAAACAGCTTCGGCAGTTTCAGTTGTTATTACCACTTGGTTTTTTGTCATTTCCCTTTTGCTGCAAGCTTGCTGTTTTCCACAGCCTTTTTGGTAGGATGAAGTTTACCTGCTTCGATAGAAAAATCAGGTTCCTTTCAGGCCAGCTTACCATGAGCTGCAAGACTTTGCCCCAAGGCAGGTAAGAAGCATGCACACATCCTGGTGAAGGGCTGTAACCTGCAGAAAAGTCACATCAGCTGTGCTGCTCTTTCTGCCTGCGAACATCCCTTTGTGGACTGAAAGCTGGCTGCAGGTGGCTCAAAGAGAAACCAATCTTTGTGAGAGAAAAGTACTGAGAACCCACTTTAGCCACCTGAAAGGATGGAGAGCTGCCTCCATCGGGGTGGGAGCAGTTCTCTCTCCTCCGCAGTCACTCTTAAAAACATAAATAGCATTGAGGGCACCTGCTGTGGCTGATGCAGGGATGGGATGAATAAAAAATTGGCTCAGGAAAAAAAAAACTGTGGTTTGCTCCAAGAATGTGCTGTAGTGCAGTGACTGTGCTGTACCTCCTGCTGGGCTGGAGTTTAATTCCACAATGCAGCCTAAAATCTTTTGCTTGCTATTTACCACTATAGCTCATATTCAGTTCAAAAGTCAAAGCAAGTTTTGTTCAGCAGTGAGCTGCAAGCTGGGTCTAGCTTTAAAAAAACCATCGATCTGAAGTATTTATGCTTCATAAATCACCATCAGCTGGGACATGTTGGGGAACCAGAACACTGCAAGCAGGTCGCTGCAGCAGGACAAATTTTGTTTCGTTTGTAACTAGCACTCCTTGTGTCATGACTGGCTTGATTCTCAGAAATTATGGGGCTGTTTCTGTCTTTTACTTAAAACAAGGATTATTCCTGTTCACACCTTTAAAGATTGTAGGTACACATTCAGTCATTGGGGGCATAAACCAGAGGAAGTAGAAGTATTTGACAATTGAACACCAACTGAGTGTCCTCAAAGGAAGGTGACATGTCCTTTACTACCAGCACCAGTTTAATGTGGAGATTTCACAATTTAGCTTTGTTTCCTGAGAGAGAATCACGTTTTTTAAAATCCAGACTATAAGTAGTTGACCGAGCTTTGTCTGAAAATCAATGAAATAAGGTGTACAAGGGAGAAAGATCTTTTAAGTAACATTTTAAGTGTTCTCTCCAATGCCAGTCACACACCTGGGTGTTCTGGGCTTCAGTCGTGCCCCGTGCAACAAATCTAGCACTGATGTTCTTCTCTCTAGATGAGTTTAGTACAGAATCTTATGCCTCTGTTCTTCCACAAACACGGCCAATAAAAGTTTTACTACATAGCAGTTAATTCAGAGTTCAAGGCTTCCCTTTAATGCACAGTGCATATATTAGCAGCCAGGTTTAACAAAGCCTCTCTGGCACTAATTCTCCAGCAATAATCATGTAGTAAAGTGGATTGGATTCCTGCTGCAATCCTGATGGGTGTTTTGTAGCTATGTGCAGTGTTAATAGCTAGGAACACTTTCCTGAAGGACATGCCCCTCCAAAGACCCCAAGAAAGAAGATAATTAAATACATTTAATGTGAATTAGTTTGCTGCATTTCATGACTTAAGGCTGAAACTCTCTTACACTAAAGATTTTCAGGAGTCTCTCCGTGCAGAGGAAGTTAAATGAACTCTGTGCAAAAGCAGTCTAGGGTAGCTCAGAGAATGCCATTGAGAGGGATGGTGGATGGATTGGAGGAACCACGGGAATAAATCAAGTCATTGGTTGTTTTGCTGCCTTTCTCCCATCCCAGCAATTTGGGGTCCCATATAACCACAACCTCTGCATGTTTAGCTAAACAGACACTGAATTAACGACATATTTAGGCTATAATATTACATATTAGGCAGAATCTGAGCAAGGGACACTGGAGTCACACGCTGGGTTATCTGCATTAACAACGAGGAGCAGGGTCTAAAATGGCACGGATGTGTAAGCAGGTGGAAAAACTCTTATACAAATACATCCTGTAGAAAGTGTTCAAACGCTGTTAATCCTTTATGCAAAGATGAAGCAAACGGGCCAAGCTCAGCGCCAGCACGGGTGGTCTGGTGTGTAATCCCCGTTTGCACAGCGCGCCGGCAGTTCAGGTCTTGATGGACACCCCGTGTTATCTGTGCGCGGTGATGCTCCCTCCCCCCGGCCCCATTTATTTAATTTTTTTCTCCATCTTTTCGAAGCGCGGAGCTTCTTTACGAGCCAGAGATGAACACCAGAACTCCAGCCCACGGTCCGAGCTGAAATCCAGCGGTGCCCTGCGGTGTCAGCCCCTCGCACCGATGGGGTCACGGCCCTCCAGGGAAGGACGGGGAGCGCTGCTTGAAATGGGGCAGAAAAAGCGCTCTGATCGCGCCCCTTCCCCGCGTTAGGCGGGGACAGGATCCCGGCGCCGGTGGGACCCGGGCGGTGGCGCAGGGCAGCCCCGAGGGGCGGGCGGGGAGGGGAAATCCCCAGGATCCCCGGCCCTTGGGGACACCGCCTTGTCACCGGGACCCTCCCCCGAGCGGGGACACCGCGTTATCACCGGGACCCTCCC